>JAAXNX010002464.1:0-13427 GCA_036491905.1 Folsomia manolachei
AATCGGCATCAATATATATTTTGTTGGCTACTACGTCACAACGGCATTTCCCAAACGTTGGTTTGTGTATTTGGGGATAACTATCTTTGGCGTGCTATATCTCAGCTTTATTTTGTACCTGCTTCTTCACATGTTTGTATCGATGGGATTTACAGCACTTTCTAGATTCGAGGTAAAGTACTTTTTCAACTAACAACTATCCCATATGTTTACCATGTTAGCTATTTATCTCCTTAAAATACAAGCACGATGTTATATATTACAATTTGATTTTTCAGTTCGCCAGAAATATTCAGAGGGAAATGGAGCCAAAGATTCTACAAAACTCGACCGGAATGGGAGAAAATTATGGGTATGAAGAAGGACACAGTGACAATGAGAACCTCAATGATAAGGACGATCACGAGAACGAAAATGCTTCTGGGGCTTCAAGTCCAAATTTTTAATTTAACATGCACACAAAGAAACAAATAATTTTGCCACCACATTTTAAAAACTCCGTTAACTTGGAATGAAACTTGTACTTTTTTGCATTGTAGATCAATTCATCGTTGCTGCTAATTTATGCCTGGCCATGCTTATTTGCGCCCACCCATCTCACTTCACCGCTCGCCTTTAATTAACTTTGTGGCCGAACTTCAACCCAAAGCCACCACGCTTATAGATGCTTGCTTTTTAATTAGTCTCACTCAGAGTTTAATTGTCATTTACATTTAGATTTATTATTGCAACCACGTTTCAGAAGAGTTTGCTTAGTTTATGTTTGCAAAAATTTATCGCTTATATTTTAAAATTGTCCTTTCATTTGTGCTTCAAGGACAATACTGGTTTTATTTTTATTGTGTAGTTTTTAAACACCTTCAGAAAATATTTAAATGCTATTTTTGTGATAATCGCTAGTAATATGAATGTATGTTTCTGTCTTGAAATGGAGAGAAACTTTGATCACAATAAATAACGAATTTATGAGTCATATTACATGCCAGAAATTGTTTTCAGACGATTTACTTCGAAAGAGAGAATGATGTGAGACTAAATTCTGTCGGCCACTCAATTTATTTAAACTGACTCCGAATGAATAAACTCAGCACAAATTTTATGACTCATTTTGAAAACTTTGCATATTAAAAACTAGTCAATTGTTGGAATGCATTATTTTCCTGTATCTAACTCCCAATTTAATCAATTTACAACACTCATGGAAAAGTGTATTTTAAATGCCTTCTGGGAACTTATTTTATTTTAACAGAAATGTCAAACAAAGAGATCAAGAAAGTGATAAACAACTAAATTGACAGTGCCATAAAATTATTTATAAGACTTGTAGAACTTAATTGGAGGCTGAATTCTAGATAGTTGTGAATTGTGAATAGTATTGGAGGTATGTGCGATCTGTTAATAACAACTGCTTTACTAAAAGACAAATAATTAAGGAATTGTTGAATTTTAATTTGTTTGTATTTTTAGGACCCCATCAAAGATTCAAAATGTTTGGTTTCGGAAAAAAGAAGGAAACCCCTCCCCCAACTGCCCGAGAAACATGACAGAGCAAGAAGGAGTGAAGAATTTGAGCAGAGGAAGGCACAAAATAAGGCGCAGGTCTGTAATTTGTTATCAACTGACAAGTCGTAAAGATGTTGGTATTACAAATTCTAAAAAAATACTTTTGTCATTGTTTCAGTTGGGGATGTTCATGGGATTGGATGATGATTTGGGAGGTGGGCCTGCTGGCGTGGGAGGAAGTTTCGATGTGGATGACAACGACCTAGAAAATGAGTTGCTTATGCTGCTGGGCGACTCTGCGCCTCAAAAGGGACGTGCTTCAACGGCTCCTGCTGGACGTGGTGGTGTTAAAAATATTAAACTAGACGATGGCGATTTGGGAGATCAAAGTGGAGACGAGGATGATGATGTTGACTTAGACGACCCAGAGCTTCATGTAATGAAATAAGGAAATTACTTATTATCTGAGATCATCGATGAGTTTCTTAAAAATTATTGTTTACTCATTATTGCTGTTTTTGTAGGCGGAACTTGGAGACATATTGGGCGAGTCAGATCACATAGCTCCGGCAGCAGGCAATCTTAAAGTTGGATTGTTACTATCCGATGAGTACAATGATGATGAGCCAGCCCCACCACCTCCTAAGCAGACCATTTCTTCTGCGGACCTTACTAAACTATTACAAGAAAGATTGCAACTTTATGAAATGGCAAAACAAGCTGCGGATAAGGTTGGGGATTCTGGGAAGTCAAGAAGGTGAAATAAGTTAGACGGATGTGAATTGCATTTGAACTAATCATGGTTCTGATTTTTAGGTTTACTCGTGGCATCAACACGCTTAAAGAGTTGCATAATAAGGCGAGATCAGGACGAGTTGTCGACGAGGCAGAAATCCCTCCTGCCGTGTCGATTGGAGTAGCTTCAGGAATTACTAAGCCATCGGCAACACCTGTGGATGACTCATTTCGTTCCGCTCCTGTGACTGACGATGGAGAGAGTTTCTCCTTACCACATCCACAACCGCATCTACCAGAACCAATGAGACCTACTCTTGTGTCTACAGGCCTTGACCTTCAACCACCTACACCACCACCTCGACCTCAACCCCGAAAATTACCACAACCTCCAGAACCGCCGGTGGACTATGAGCGAAAAACAAAGACTATAGTTCCTACTGAACCAGATGTAGACTATGAAATGACAAACGCCGATCTGCCACAAGTCAATGGTGCGTTTCATGTGTTTGATTGTCATTATCTTATCTTATTTACCCTATCTCTGCTGTTGACGGTTAATTAATTAATGCAATGTAATGTAATGTTTCTATTCTCGCCCATAGAGGCAGGACTCGAGAGACTGAAAGAATACAAGAAAGCTGCTGTTTTACTTAAAAGAAATGGAGACGTCGTGGGTGCTCTAAATTTTTTGAAATTATCAAAAGCATTAGAGACCGCGTTAAACGCAGCAGAAGCCGTGGACCTATTCGGTCAGTTTCCACCCCTCCCGGAACCGGAACCACCTTCTGAAATTGGGCATCCTGCTCCACCAAGAGAAATGACTAAAGTTATGGAACAAACACAGAGCCATTCAGAAGGTACTGTTTTTTTAAATTCTGCTTAAATCCCATGGCACAAAATTTAGTAAGACCTTTCTGCGGTATTTGTAACGTTGCCTAATAAATAAACATGATAATGAACTATAATAGGACCGGAAGTACCACCACCCTCTGAACCCAATTCCAGTGGCGGCGGTGAAAATATTTTCCATGCACCCCCGCCTCCAAATTCCATTATGGAAGCTTTGCAACAACGCTTGGATAAATACAAGTCTGAAGTTGACAAAGCCAATGAGGTCCCCAACCTTAGTAAAGCAAGACGAATGGGAAGAATTGTGAAGCAGTATGAAGATGCGATAGGGTTATTTAAAAAAGGAAAACCTGTGCCTTACGAGGATCTTCCTACACCTACCTGGATTTGGACCTATTCCAGTTGGTGGGATTGGGGTTGGACCGGCGTCAACAAGTCAAACTCCACCCGTCGCCGTCCCTAACAGAATTCTAGTTCAACCTCAATCTGTTGGTGAGGAAGTTTCTCCTGGGAAAAGAGTGAAGCCTGGTCCGAGTACTGGATCTTCTGGTAGCCCTTCATCCGGTCTTACCCCGTCTGGTACTTCCACTTCTTCCATCAATCGTGGTATCATTGGAGGGAGACAAATGACCAAGCTAACCCTTCAAGAGAAGCAGTTGCAAGAAGTGCAATTGAGGCAAAAACAGTATCGGGATGCTGCTCTAGAAGCAAAGAAACGTGGAGATATTAACCAGGCTCGAGAATACCTTAGAGTTTCTAAAGGGTTTGATAAGTTAATTGACGCATCCCAATCTGGTTTACCCGTTGACCTTAAAACGGTAAGTGCTAGAAGGGCGTTTTTGCGCAGAGCTTACACATCAATCTGATTAACATACGAGAGTTCCAATTTTAGCTGCCATCACCTCCAGAGGCATTGGCGTCCTTGGAAGCAGAGGATTTTGAATTAGTATCGGACCAAGACTGCATAGTTCCTAGTGGAGGGAACTTGGCTGAGGTTTTTGCCAAGTTAGAAGAAGATCTAAAAACCCAATTAAAGGTGAGAACAAATAAAATCACGTTACACATTAATTAACTTTAATTAAATGACAATGACGTATCTAGATGTGCATGAGGATGAGGGAGCACTTCAAAGCTGTTGGAGATGTGGGCTCTGCAAACAGATTCGAGGGCTTAGCGTTGGATACGAAACGGGATTTGGATGCCTTGCGACTAGCTGCTAAAAGTGGAGCAGCCGCTCCTAAATACCACTATGAAAACAGAATTTTCTCAATCACAGAGTAAGTAATAGTAGATTCAAATTAGTCACTGCAGAAACTTACCTTTGTCTCACACAATTTCAGATGTAATACGGATATTAAGGACGATGAAATCGAAATTACGGTCGTTCGTGGTATCAATTACAAATCAAATAGTTCCATCGACACATTTGTCCGCGTAGAATTGCCATACCCTTCGGTAAGTGGAACCTGCGTATTATGTAGTGGTGTTTATTTTATAAATTTACCTTAGTATCTAATCACAATTTGCGCATTTTATTTGCAGCAGGAAGAAGCTCAAAGTCAAAAATCTGCGGTTGTGAAAGATTCTACTGATCCCGAATACAATGCCACCTACAAAATGAACATTAATCGAAGTGCCCGTAATTTTCAGCGATTTGATTCAAAGACACGGAGTCAAGATAGAGGTTTGGTCCAAGGGGTGAGTTTTCGTATGTATTACAAATTTTCTGCAGAAATGCCTCTGAATGTGTCTGATATGCTAGGATTTTAAATGAGACAAAGTTGAACTTGAACAATGTTTGGGATATTAAAAGGATGTCATCATAGATTTACGAAATCTATCAAAAAGTACAACGCTGGGCTCCGCCCAGAAAAACTTTGGAAAATTGACCTCTCATGACCAAAAGGTCATCAGATATGTATACGATATCTACGGAAAAACGAAACCCTTTGGAAAGTTTCGTGGGCAAAGCCCAGCTTCGTGTTTTTTTTAACTTATCGTATAAATGTATGACAATTTCGAGGTCATGGGATGTCATGGGAGGTCAACTAGGGTCAACATACGTCTGAATGTTTTGTGAGCCCAACCGCAATTTTCTCGTTGTTGTCCCCATCGTAGCGCCGTCTTATTTATTTGTTTTAACCCCTATCCCGCTAAATAATGTGTTTGCAGTGGGTTTTGCGGTTGTATTGGGCCCTTATTTTGTTGTATTTCGTGTCGCAGCGGATTATTCCGGTCCTCCTCACTCTTTGGTGCCGCTACGGCCAAACTTCAGCCTCTCGGGAATAAGACCGAGTTGCATGACGCCTTTGAGGTAAAATTCTCACTATTAACTCAACTTATGGATTTCCGCTGATAATTAATGAAATCTCTTGTCCCTTCAGGTTTTAGATGGAAGAAAAGTCGTTGGCAAAGTTGAAGTTAAGATTAGATTACGCGACCCCGTATTAACGAAACAAATTACACAAAAGAAGGAAAAATGGTTATCCATAGACCGTGCTTAAAAGCCTTGTTAATTCTTTACCTTAAATAGTTATAAAATTCCATTAAAATCTATTATGTCTCAGTCAAATTTGTTGTAAAACTCAAACTAGTATAAATACCGATGCAAATAAAAAATTATATCTCTTGCTACTTACAAATACCGTTTCATTTCCAGTAATTCTCTTGAAATGTTCTAAC
This sequence comes from Folsomia manolachei, assembly GCA_036491905.1. Classification (NCBI taxonomy): domain Eukaryota; kingdom Metazoa; phylum Arthropoda; class Collembola; order Entomobryomorpha; family Isotomidae; genus Folsomia; species Folsomia manolachei. Next base: position 5,773 of record JAAXNX010002464.1, read on the forward strand.
AAAACCATTGGTGGTCAAAACTCTTTTTGAAACTTCATAATTAAATCAATCTAATCTTATCCGGAAGCTATTTTGTCGATAACGAACTAAAGGCAGAATTGAGTAGAGAAAGAATCAGTCAACATTTGCTCCTCGAGCCAGTAGGACGTTCCCAGCAAGCTTCTCACTCTTCAATTTGGTCTGCCTGATTCGTTTTGGTAAGGCTTACTTTGAAATTTTGATTATTTTATAAACATGCTCAATTTATTATTTGATTTTGAATTGGTGGAAGCTATCGGACTATAATTTCATTCTGGTGGTTTAGTGTTAATGATTTAATTGAGTTGTATTACTATAAATAAGGCAAGGTTTTTGGAGACGTGTCTTACTTATTTCTAATTACTTACTGTGCACGTGGGCATACCAAAAATAAGATTAGATTTAATGTTTCTATAATTGGTTAGAAACTTTGTTTTCAATTCCTTGAGCTACATGGTGAGATTATAGCTAGATGCAAGGGTGAGGCCGCCGGATCTTTTTTTTCAATTCGTTTGTCGGTTGGAGCATCAGCATTTTAAGCGTCGATTGTTTTGTTGTTTATGTGCGCTTGTTTGTTTTTCCAGTTTGGTGTTCAAGAATTCGCAATGGATCTGCCAATAGGGTCTGCTTGTGTTTCGTGTCATCTTGTCGTAAGTTTTTTTTTTAAATTTAATGATGGGTGCCACTTTTTGTACAAAAATGCAAAATTTAGGATTGTTTTTTTAACAACTTGCAGGCGAATCATACACCAACGATGGTGTTTGCCCGACAATACAAAACTCTGGATTGCGCTGGGTGTGACAGGGTGATTGGTTTTCGAAACCGAGCCACCGGCGAATACCTTTGTGATCCTGCAATCTGCCATAGGGAACATAGAGACGATTCTTGCTCCGTTGTGTCGAATACAAACTCAGCTCCAACAACTACCACCGGATACGGGTAATAACTAGTGCTTGGAACGTGTAGTTCTTATTGTCGAGTCTAAAAATTGTCGAATTTTTATGACAGGTCGTCCGTCGTTTCTTCTACGAGTCCATTTGCCATGTCTCTGCTTTTGGAAACGGTGGAAGAGAAAAGAGGGACTGAGAAATTACCGAGCGATAAAGAGCGGTAATTGTACTTTGAAGATTTAGTCGCATCAATTTCTGAATAGTGTATTTTGTTATTTTAAGGGTTGATCCTCCACCCCAGACACGAAGCGCTTTTGCTCAACCCTTGAAGAAACGAATTATAGTTGACCCCCCTCATATCGGGTACGATACCGTCGATAAAAACGTTGAGAATAAGGCGTCTCCCAAGATAGGCCCCGGCGTTTCGACTCCGCATCCATTATTTGGTCCGAAAAAGATCATGCCAATCTCTCAAGCTCAAGCTGTTCCTATGGCGGTTGCTCAACAAAAGAAGAAGACTGCTGTCTCTGGTGAACAACCACCTCCACTTGAGACAAGGCCTTTTATGTGGCAGAATTGCAAATACTCGACCAATCTCACAGATGCTGCTCTGGTCAAGACAACCTTTGTCTGGAATATCCACAGCCTTCAAATTATTTGCGATAAAGACGAGGACGATCTTTTTTCCTATCAGGACAAGATTGCTGAGTATGTGAAGATAGGTGAGGGATTTATTCTGTATTCACAGCTCACTGGGTGGGTTTAAATTTATTGACAAAAATTTATATTATTGTTTTAGGACAACCCATGACACGAGCACCGATTAAGGATGAAATGGTGATCGCTCTTTATGGTGGCGACTATTTCCGTGGAAGAGTGACCCAAGTCACAGAGGGAAAGTGCAGTGTCGTATTTGTGGATTTTGGAGATGCTCTAAAAGACTTGAAACACAAGGATTTGTTTGAAATGGATCCACAGCTCTTTGAGGTATAATTCAAGTGTTAATTTTTAGTGGCCCTGGCCACTACTTGAGACATCCATAAATAAATCTGTTTGTCATTTCAGGTTCCACTCTACAGTGCTAGAGTTCGTCTCTCAGGAGTGAAGGAATTGGAGAAGATAATCAAGCCCGGAAAAAAATTGAGCGATCTTATCTACACATCTCTTCAACTACAAGTTGTAAGCTGAAATGCGAAACTACCTTTTGACATCTTGGGTAACAAAACAGGAACTTATATAATCCTTTACTTCCTCTTTATTAGGTTGACAAAATCGTCATGGGTGAGCAAGACGAGTTTGAAGTCATCCTTTGGGTAGGGGACGACCAAACCTTGAATAATTTGGTAAGCGAAGCTTTGGCTGGCTTGGAGAGGCAAGCACAAGCGGGGCAGGAATAAAAGTTGCAACTTTCACTAATTCATCTTAACTCAATTTTTTCCTGTTTAATTGATAATTACAAACATATTTTTAAAATAATATTAATCTACACTATCAACTACTAGTTACGATAGTTTACTGTTTCTGTTTTTTGTTGATTTTTTGTTACCACTACCCAGTACCCACATGTGCAGTACGAAAAAATTGTCGTTTTCCAACTTACAACGGAGGTCCGTGAATTACATTAAAAATATTCGGCAATCTATAAGACTTAAATTTATGTAGTGTTCAATTACTTACGTTCTAATGAGTTTATGAAATTATTTATAATCGATGTAGTAATGCTAACAGGGATTTGCCCTCATTCTTATGAAATAAATGACTTAAATTGTTAAGGGTTACGGTGTTTATTATGCAACGTTGTATTTTAATTTAGAATTGTTGGCAAAACTGAAATAATTCGGAGTCCACCTAAACCATTTGCACTTAGCATGATGTAAATTGTGGGCAATTACTCAAAATATTCTTGTTCAGTTAAAGTAAAGGTTTTATTTTGCATGCATTTACAGGCATTTCATAATTAAGATTCTGACATTTGTTAGAAAACCAGTATCCCAACTGCATTCAATGGCACACATTCATAGTAAACTATTCATCTTTATAGTTAAATATGGTTTCAAATAAATACAATAAATACGAAAATCAGTACTTGAGCAACTTACAACTAATATGGGTGCCTCACAGAATAGTGCATCATTTCGGAGTGGTCCATTTCAAAAAATACGGAAGAGGTTGCATCACCATTGGGGTCAATATTTTGTTGACCTTGGCCCCTCTGCTTCTTCCTTCTTCGTCGTGTGGTTACCCCATTTCCTTGTCCATTGTCATTGACGTTGAGGGGATTAGAGGCAGCCGTCAACTCAACTACAGCAACCCCATCAGTGCCTGTCGCAGGATTTTGACCTCGTCTTGGTTGATAAGCTACGAAATACGGGAATGAGAAGTCGTTGTCAGATGTGGGATTGCGACCGGAGGAAAAGGACGAGGATGACGACGTCCGTCGCTCTTGAGAAGAGGACGAGGATGATGGAGTCTGGAATTGAGAGTGAAGAGTGGAAAGATTGGTTGGTCCAAGCATTTGAGAATAGTCATAAGATCCAGAAGCGTATCTTGTGGATGTGTAATCAGGACTGCTGGGTTCCGGAACGGTGGTTGAGTAGGTCCCAAAACTGCCAGATTGTTGGAACTGAGGTGAAGATTCAGTTGCAAAGGTCAATCTCACTCCAGATGACCCAAGACTATCACTAGATTCAACTCCAGTGGGTTGGTAGGGATAGGATGTCAGGGAGGAGAGAACTTCAGAGCCGTCACCAATCCTTCCTACGGAACCGGATGGCTCTACTCTGGCGCCCACACCGATTTGGTAGGATGACAATTGCGAAGCAGATGATCTGCTGTCGCCGTATCGAGCAGAATAAGAAATTCCCGAAGTTCTTAAGCCTCCAGTGCTAGATTGGTCATTAATTTCAGATCGAGTGTTTGGTTCTTGGGTGGATTGACTGATCCTAAAATAAACTTCGGATGGTGTTTGGGAGGACCCACTTGATATCGAGCCTTGATTATCCAACACGCCAATTGACTCTCGAACGAGAGATTCAGCTCCTTGTTCTTCATTTAATCTTCCATTTTCAATTATGAGACCTGAATCTCCTCTGCCGAATCCAACTCCAGGTTGGGGTCGTGATTGGAAAGCATTACTGCCAGAGTTTGATGAGGATGGTGAAGATAAAACATTATCGGCTCCTTTGCCACTGTTGGAAATGTCAACACTGTCAGCTCCAATGACAAGCCCAGAATTTCTACCTCTACCCGTTTCAGTAGATTCTTCAATTTGGCGAGAACCTTGTCCAATGCTAATAATTCGGCTTCCCGTGGCGAAAGCAATTTCGTCTCGATTTGCAGAACCTCTAGACCTAGACCCCGATTGGCCTTGACTTCCTTGTTCCAGTGAAGTTATGGATGGTGTTGCAGTTGTCGTACTTTCGACATTGGTACTGGCGACAGTACCTGAAGAAATAATTTGATCTTGATCCTGGGTGGTTGAGCTCTTTGAAATTTGAGTTGAAATGTCATTTCCGGTGGCAGTGTTAACCTTGGCATCTTCCTCCCTCCTGAAACTTTGGCTCGGACTAATCAAATTCTCCTTGTCGTCATCTGCCTGCTGAACATTGCTTATTCTTTGCTCCACAGCCTCTGACCCTTGACCTTGCAGTTGGGTTGAATCCTTGGACAATAATCTTGAAACTCCTCCAGAACCAGCAAAATTCCCACCAAGCACTTGAGCTTCCGAATTTGCATCCCCATTATGTCCTAAATAAATGATTGTTGGCTTTGGTGGAGGACTTTGAGAATTGGCTCCCTGTCGGATAACTTCTAGTTGATGACGATCTGCACTGGGTCGAACATAAATTGTCGTCTTCGGTGCAGGGGCGGAATTACCTTCAATATTGATTTTGTGTTTGAAATGCTGAGCCGGTGGATCAATTACGATAATTTGATTGGCTGCAAAATTAATAGAAAAACTAAATTATTCCGATATTTGCTTGGTTAGAAAACATTTTTTTCTAATCTTTACCTGGAACATTCCTACTGCTTGGAAGCTGAATTGTTGGGTAAACCAGGTCAACCGTGGTTTTACGACCTGCAGCGTCATTCTGATCTTGAGCACAGTAAACCGCATTGTTGTTTCCATCCGTGGCAAATTCTCGTGCCCCGTTTTGTTTTTGGCACATATCACGCCACATTTGCAGAGCGTAGGCTTCCTCCTCCGGACCTGCGACACGCACAATTCCTCCGGCCACGAGGGTTACGGTGACCAAGAGATGGACACATAGTAAATACATTGAAGATGCTGCCCATGTTGGCAAACAAAGGTTTAAAAATAAAGTATACAAATTAATGTAAAATTCCAGCGAGTAAACTGGTTCACTCTTTAGGACGGTGACCGAACGTCTCAAGTTCAAGGAGGAAGTTTGCTCTAGTTTATATCAGGAGAGAATAGATTAGATGACCAGTATGCAAATTAGATAGGTGGTTAAGGAAGGATGTACATTTGGTTGTAACTATTATTTTGCGTGGGTTGCCGGCAATGTTGCGGTGTGTTTAGTTAGTTTGATTGGTATTTAGATTGATGGATGGATAGACGGAAGGAAGTGAGTTAAGTGGCAGAAAGACAGGAAGGAATTTAATAATTTGAGGTGTAGCTTTTTTGATCTACATTTAAGGTGAGGTGAGTTTATATGGTTGTAAATGCAGAAATGTGGATTGAAAATTAATGTGAATTGCGAAAATGTTGTATTCCAATGTGACAAGATAATGAATGGATGGGATATTATTATTGATACAAACTAGGCGTCCTTGATCTTGGATGGTGATGAAAATTTGGTGTCCTACATCTCTTAACTTCTTCATTCCATACCGACGCTAATGCGTTTTTTGTTAATCATCACTTTGATAAAAACAATTGATATAAACAAAGTCTGGTGATGAATTACATTGTAAAACAAAAATACAAGATAATCCTACTAATTAATTTATTGTGTCAAGAAATTTAATGCATTAACAAATTTTATAAAGCAAGCGAAGTCGTTGCCGGCAAAAAATACAACATACTATTGCATAGAAATGCATTTTGCTAAATTACATTTTATGAGTTTCCTGCATTGCTTATTTTAAGAGGTGGATATCACCATATATTGTAGCATTCGCTTTATAATTAAAAAATCTAGCCGGGTTATGAATTGACACAAGTCGTGAAAATATGACAACGAAATTGAAGTAAAATACAATAATCAAAGTTTATGGTGCCAGTAAAACTAGAAGCTTTGAATGTTACCCCCCACGTTAAGAGTTTCATTAATCTCTGCCCACTCCCAGTATTGAGAACTACGGAATAACCAGACCCAGTATATTACGTTGTAAACGATGAAAAGAAGGAAGAACACGGCAAATGCGAATTTTTCAACGATTCTGGCGTAGAAATCAAATTTAGCAACTTCGTCATCCATTTCGTCCTCATCTTCGTCAAGAACTGGCTGATCATGATCATTCCGATCGGTCAGGAGGGAATCGGCATTCACTTTAGTTACCTCAATTTTAGGAAGATATTGAAGCAGACGCACGTTCTTCTGTGAGCAGAATTTACAAGAAACAATGTTTATTTCTGTTTTCGTTAAATGTGAACTTCAAAGAATTTTGTGACCTGATTCTTATTTTTGATTTTTTCCAATTTCTGATTTTTCAAGTGCCGAAGCCTGGTAAAAAAAGAATTCCAGAAATTAATATTGCATAAATTCACAGTCCAGGGATCGATTAAATTCTTCCTTACCATGTAAGAATTGTGAACTCAAACAGAGTTAGAAAAACTGAGAAAATGCATGAAACCTATTTAATACAGAATAAATATTTATTAAACAACCGAATAATTCTGCGTCGAATAAATATTTATTATATATACCATCCAAATATCCAACGCCTGATAGAGGTGAAATTGGCAAATTAGGAAATCCAATCCAATCCATTCAAAATATTGCAAAAATAACACAATCCAGTTCATTTTAAAATAAACTAAAAATCCGAATCAATTCACTTTTTCCACACAAAAATAAAATCCAATCCATATTTAGTTCACAAATTCACAAAATCATGGATTGGATTTTAATTTCACCTCACCTTGACATAAGAACTTATCGGAGACGTTTCACGAACAGAGGCAAACATTGCAGTTAGAGTGAGAAGTGTTGTCATTGAAATACCGATCCGTGCTTCCACCATTGTTGAAGGAATCAGGAAACAGAGCCAAGTGATCAAGATGAAAAATGATGACGGAATATAGGTTTGCACAATGTGATAACTCAGTTTCCGTCGAAGTGACAAATCCAAACTCAAGCCATTATAAAATTCGCCTAAATTTGTTGAAAATAATTTCTCGAATTTAGAATTAAACCGAAAATAATGCAAAACAGTAAGAATCCTGGAATTACCACCCCGTTTCAGTTTCTTAAATTCATAGCCAGATAACTGGACGTCAAAGTTGGACTCATCGCGATCCGCAAGGAATGGTGGTTTATACCATTGAAGATTTAGTAAGTTCTCATTGTAAGAAACTGCGTGAAAACAAATAACGCCAAATACATGTCATGGAATTTGCAAAATACCAAAGCTTTTATAATTACTAACATCCTCTAATCAAAAATTGACAAGTTTGCGTGTCTGCTGGAAAATAGCGGAACCCCATGGGGCAAGATAACTTCAAAAGAACTCTGCATATTAAATTCAGTTTGATACGACTTAATAATCTATAGTCTTTAC
>JAAXNX010002465.1:0-13426 GCA_036491905.1 Folsomia manolachei
TTTCCTTCGTCGGTGAAGGGACACTCGCAAAATTTGGTGGAGTGATTGCAAACCGCTTGATTGACACAAATGACGGGAAATGTTTGATCATTTTTGTCGCAAAATTTCCCGACTTTTGTCTCACACCGTTTTTCTTTGGAGTTGTAAACGTCTCTGTCCTCGTGATGGCAGCGACATCGGCGACTATTTACGTCGCAGGAGAGTCGTTTAGAAGTGTCACATTTGAGGGTGGGGTCCGTTTGGGAGGGGGATGGGTCGCAGTGTTCTAATTCGTCGAGAAGTCCGTCTTCTTCTGCAGAAATGCAGGAGCAGCAAATAAACAGGATGGAGATAAGGATGAGGCTTTTCATGATAAGGCTGGTTTATCAAATCTGCAAAAAAGATAGAATTAAAAATATTTGCAGGAGCTTTGAAGAGGTTTACACAAGTAATTAACAAACTTACATACAACACACCTTTAACTTCTGGGGTAAGGATGTAAGACACTGGTTATGAACTATGTAGCCAGTGGGAATAACGCGTAACAGTAAAAAGCTGACTTGTTTCGCATGCAAGCTAAATTTTAGCTGCTAAACAAATCTGCGACGAGACCTGAATTGAAGACGAAATATTTTGAATAATAAATCAAACAATGGCCAATCCTCAAAATATTGTCACTACAAATAAGTACGCACAACCTAATAAAATGCTCTGTCAAGAAAAGCAACCTGCCTCCCAATATAAGTTTCTGAACCAACGCCCAAAAATAAAACGATACAAAAACTCCTATAAAAACACTGACTCTGTTATCTTACTTCCTTCCTTGACTGCCAAGTAATAAATCTTAACCTTGTCTGTTACTAGTGGTTGAGTTCTGTGAAGATTTAGAGATGAGCAGAATGCAGCAGATTTAAGATTGAGTCTTGGTTTGACTAACGCTACCTTCGTTTAAAAAAGTGGCTAATGAATTATTGAGTAGTACCAGTTATTCGGCAGGTTAAGGTTCTAGCATGGGGAATAACACAAATATTTGTAAATACCTACTTTTTGGCTGATGTGGTTAGGAATGATAATCCCAGTTGTAGATTAATCTGCTCCTATTTTTAGTTTGCTAGTGTACGTAACAGAGTGGAATGATATTTTGCCGAGTCGCAATTTAATTTGGCTTCATGGCGTTGTAACAATTACAACGTGTATATAAACATTTTAATCTCAGCCACCTACTCAGACTGGGCAAGGACTTTGGTGAGATATATCCACAATTTTTTTGCTAACCTGTCCAAAACTCTTCCTTAATGGAATCTCATGGTATCATGCACTTATGTAACTTTGTCTGCGACGAAGTATCAGTGGTTTGCATATGTTCCTTACATTCAGCAATACCTACCAATGTAGATCTTCTTTTATCCGAACTTTATATTCATTTTGCTTTGTGGAAACCGGTTCTAGTTTTAGGAAATTCATGTTAGAATTGTTGCTAGTAAAACAAAGGAAATTGCGAGTATAGTTCACTACTCAGAAAGGATGAAGACAGGCAAAGTCATTTCCAACTTGGAAATTTGTAATTATGTCCGTAATTTTATTAGCAGGAAGGTAATTATTTTAAAGATGAAGTAACATGAAGTATCTACGTCCGTAATAAAAGCATGGTCATAATATTTACATTGTGACAGGAAAAATACAAGTTTTGCTCATTGAATGACGTTGTATTTTGGTTTTGTAATTTACTTAAATATCATGATAGATAAATCAGTGCCAATATTAGTAAAGTCCAGAATGGCATGCTTAATTAGATAAATTCTATTCAGATGGTTTGAAGCTAGGAAGAAAATAATGTTTACGAGCCAGGAAAGATTTCCTTGCAAAACAAGCTCATGTTCTGAGAGCATAACATTTACTCAAATGTCGTCATATACCACACCTGGACAAGATCAAAGGCCCTATAAATATGTTAACCTTTCCCAATCCTAACTGAGGTTAATAAATTATGTAAAATACAAATATAGTGGTGACAAGAGTGATTTTGTTGCAAAAAGTGAATGCAGGTTTTTAGTAACAGGTACTCACCAAAATAAAATATCACTACCAAAGGTAATAGTAACAAATGTCAGATTTCATTTACGCACTCCAAATTTTAAGATTTATTATTTTGTACACATCGAAAAATTGACTCCCACCTTCTCAATTGTCTGCATTACATAATCCCAACTTTCTCTTACGTGTTAATCAGCAACTTAAACGGCGTGGGATGTATTTATGTAATAAAGGACTCCACCCACTCTTATAGAGACAAAGTTTACATAGAAAGTTTCCCTGAAAGTAAAACTCTGCCCAAATAAATTACCAGGAACTAGACTAGTTCAACTAGATACCATTTGTACTCATAATTCTGTTCACGAACACCTACCTTCCAGAACTAGACAGCTGAAATGATGACCTGCAATTTTTTTCTATTTCCATCCAAAACCCTGAAGATAAAAGGTTTCAATAAATTGCCCCCGGAAAATGGAGAATACGACATAAAATGCAATACTATAATAAAATCGGATTCAATAGCATTTCATAAAAAATTTCTTGAAATTTCTGAGAATCTCCTTTATACACATATTTCTGATTGATTTGATTGAGGGATGGATTCTTTCAATCAGCTCTGGAAATAGGAATGCATTGCATATTTTTATGAGAGTCGTGATGTGCTCCAATTTCCTTTGTGCGTGATGATGACAATTTTGACAATGCATTTGGAGAAGCTGACGAGAATCCAGATTCGTTTCATGGGGAATTTGGAATTAGAATAGATTGGCAGGCAGGGATTTCCTATTATCCATGATTATATTATGTGAGCTAATTGGATGGATAATTTGGTGTCAATGTTGACTTTGGTGGAGGTTATGTGACTGGGATTAGGGGAGAATGGCAGATATTAAATAAACAAGTGACATTGATGCATGTTAAGTTAAGCCAAGCTAGTACGGATTGAGGCAATATATTTTACTTGGGTAAACTAATTCTGATAGAATTATTCTGTAATGTGATCCTGCATTGGGTAAATTAATAATTCTTGATGTGACCTGGATCAACTGCTGTCTGAATGATAAAATGTTGCGACTAATTAAACACGAAATAACAAATTACTTGGTTGGTTGCAACTGGAAATGCTAACTTGTGAGTCTCATGTTTTATTTGGCAAACATTTATTGCAAGAAAGTGATGTAATGTTGTTCATTATTTATTGCAAATTGTTCACTTCTTATTATTGCAATCTTGTGGCTCTACACTCTCCAAAAGCTTAATTTGTTCTTGTACAAAGTCCATTGTTTCCCTAACATAATCAATTCTGGAGCTGGATGTAAACTTTTCTTGGAGAAATGTGAGCACTTCAGTTTGCAGTTGGAGAATGAGTTGATATCTTCCCAGAAATGTTTGAAGATCATCGGCTATGGGTTGGGATTCAATATTGGCATTATTTTGAGCTTCTTCGGAGAGAAAGGAAATCGGAACTTGTTCCTGATGGAGCAGCAGTCCTCTGAAGTAGTGGTACGCCAGAAATGCTAAAAATTACGAAGAATGTTATTAAGAAGTGTGTAGATCGTTTTTCTTTTGATACATAACATGACTTCTGAATTTATGCACAAAGATAAGCTCAGATAATTGATAACAATTGAAATTGGATTACGAAGACGAACCTATCAATGTTACAAAGCTCATAACGTCTTCATTTTAAGGGATTGGTAAAGTTTCAAACATAGCAACGTCAAAACATGTTACGAGAAGTCTGACCCCCCCACTAACTCACTAATTAGCCAAGTGTAAAATTCATTGTAATTTTCATAATGTGTTAAATATATCAAAGATCTGGAAATGGTGCGGTTCGAAGACTTTGACATCGCTAATTTCTTAATATCAGTGGGTTAAACCACCCATTGCTAATTTTGATGAAAACGCCGGTAGTTCAAAAACGGGACTTTGTAACCTCCCGATTTTTGCATATATTGATGTAAAATTCAATTGGGGAGGGCAGTTACGTATTCATTAACGTGTATTCAATATCACTTTAATAATATAACATTAAGACTAACTGCACTTTTTATGTGTGAGAAATTCAACGATTTATAGGGCTTCCCGCAAACACAAGAGTCGCTTATCGTTGGGTAACTGCCCTCCGTATAGGACATGTGCTTCATCTTATTAAAAAATTTTCACATAAAATGGCGCAATAAAAGTAGTAATGATGTTTTCAGTTCATTTGACCCCTCTGCATTACCGTTGTTGCTATGTTGGCTAAGCTCAGGGCTCTTGAAATTTTGAATGTTGGCATTGCCATACCTTATTGCTGATTTCGGACTGAAAACGTTCAGAATCTTAAATATTATGATTATACAAAGTAGACAATTGGTTTTATGACATTTCCTGACATATTTCAAAATAAATGCATGTTTGTCTCTTTTTACTTAGAGCTCCAAAGGTTGCGACTTTATCCTTAAGCTAATTTGTTATTTCAAAAGATTATGCAATTGCTCAGAAATTGCCCGACTTTTTTAGTCCAAAATCATGCCCATATAATACCAGGCTTACCTCTAAACTCGCAAAATCCTGGCGTTAGTACATCCGCAACCTTCATCAAACTCCGACATCTCTCCAGAAAGTCACTCAGTCCATCCACCCCCAACTCCTGAAGAGAGTAACACTCCGCCCTCACAATTCTTAGGTTAACTTCCTGAATAATATAATGATTTGGATGCAACACCCCTCCAGAGACATCATCCACATATTGCTTTAGACAGTTGAACATCTCCTGGAGTGTCAGGATCCGTGAGAAGATCCCGTTTCGGGCACCCCACCGCCCGCTCACAACCTTCGATCACCTCCGAAATGCAGACTTCGTCAACTATTTCGCCACAAGTGTCGCAAACCCAGTCGGAAAAAGAGTTTGTGGGATTGGACGACAGCAGATATCCTGGAGAGCAGGAGAGACACTTGAGTCCGGACAGGTAAGTCCCGAATTCGGTGGGATCCAGGCATCGGGCACATTTGCAGATGAACATTCCACTCATCTCCATTGGGAGGAGGCGTCGCAGGGTGCCAAATAGGAGGGGTTCGTCATCATAGGCGACGGATATTAGGTCGCCTTTGCGGATGGGGTGATTAGAGCGGATGACGAGACGGGTTTTATGGGATGGATCGGGTGCGGACCAGGAACTGTTGGGGGAGCAACTGTGCGCGATAAGACTAGTTTTGGAGTAGATGTGACATTTTGACCTGGATGGAATGATAAGCAAAATGTGAGGATTTAAGTTTGTTTAGGAAGTGCCTCAAAAAGCAAGGAATGGCTGTGGAAGCGTTTTTAGCTCATTAGAGATAAAATGAAGAGGCTACCCGGGTTTTATCAGAGTGAAAGTAAAATCTTTTCATGAATTCTATCCTGTTTATCTGCGTGGACGGATTAAAAAGAAATTACAATGGCTGAAGTTGGGATTTGACAACATTTCCTCAGAAAATGGAATCGTCTTCAATAATTGGATACATGTCATTCAGAGGATGACCTAAATCCTTTCTGCTTTCTCCAATTTCATTAAGTCGTGAATGACAAAATACTGAAAGGATTTTTTTCAAATGAAAAAAAAAATCTCATTAATGTCAATTTTGTCAATTACGCTTCAGCATTTGAACCGAATCTCATTTCAAATATTAGATTGTATTGTAATGCAAGTGAAAGTAAGTGAAAGTTTTGCTTCAAAATTTGTTGTAAATTCTCAAATTTTGTGCAAATTTTGCATCCTATCTTATTCAACCTTGATCTGTTTATGTTTTGTCCATCCTTATTTTTTACTTACGCCACAATTTCTCCACCCACTTTCACCGGAAAAGCGTGAGCATTGACGTCCTGGAATTTAATTTATGTAAAATTAATTTCATTCTTAAAGAACATGGATTCCAGGCAAATTTTAATTACTCACCAGTATCCCGCTGATCTTGATGACTTGTTCCTCCTCAAATTGAAATGATCCTTGTCTCCCATCCTGGGGAAGGAAAGTCCTCAAATTTTCTAGGATCCTCTCATCAGCAACAATACAATTAGGTCGGTTTCTTCGGGTCTCAGCATTATCCGACATGGCCATGAGTTGGTCCCATTTCTCGGGACATTTCGTCTTCATCAGTAAACAACGCAGGATGATTATACTCTTGTTTAGGATGTGTTTTGTAAAGGGTGGTGGAAATTGGACGTGGTTTTCGGAAAAGATTCGACATTCATTGGAAGCATGCAAATTCTCCTGGATGGAAAGAAAGTCATTTGTTTAGGAATTGGGGAAAATTTGGTTAATTTTCTTGTTGGAGAAAGTTTGCACAGACTTTCTCCAACTTACCTTTCCTTCACAAGAGGAACCACATAAGGGAAAGTGACACCTTGAACAGCGACTGTATTGATTTTCTGTAAGTTTAAGACAACATCCCAAACACATCGGGATATTGTCGGGGTCATCGGTGGGACCTTGAGATAACTGGTTCTTCGGAGATGATTAACTCTCGGGCGGAAAGGTCACGGGCTGCGATGAGGTATCGGCCAAAATTTGGCGAGATTCGGACTTCATAAGGACATTCGTCATTTGAGGAGGTAGACATTTTTAGTAAATTTTTTTTACTATGTTCTAGAATACAACTGATAATACAGAAGTTTTCAAAAATGTGTCAAAGTAAAAGAAGCAAGGACTCGTAATTTGTGTAACATGCAAATTTAACGTAACACTCACACTGACACTGTCACTTTGTTCCGGAGTTTAGTTGGGTAAAAGAAACACTTATGTAAATGGGTATAAATGGAGCAACTTCATGTTCATCTCAAAAAAATGAGAGAAATGTGCTTTGCATTAATGAAGTAGTGTACTTACACAAGTTGGAGTGGTTTCTGTAAGTAGAGTTGATGTGATCTAAATGTAAATGAAATGGGCTGGGATGCCTTTGTTAAATTTGTAGGTTCCTCGTTATAATAATGGAGCTAGAAAAGTGTCTGGGGATACGGGACAAAAAAGAAAATTACTATATCGCAATTTACGAAATTACATCTGAATCTCGGGCGATGAAGCACTTACCTACCTAACACTTATATTTTAGGGTTTGCATTTTACAACATGCTTTGTCTTATGATAAGACGCTTATCAGGGAAGGTAAGTATGCCAGGATTCGTGTGCGGTTTTGTCCTTGTTCTCCTGATGCAAGGTTGGTTGTTAAAAATAGCCTACAAAGACTATGGATAACGTTACAACTTGTAACGGGGCTCCCGTTACGGAAATACTGACACGAACGGGTAATATAAAGGATGAGGGGACCAAAAACCGGGTAAGAGAAGAATCCACAATTCGGGTAATGTTTCTGGGAATGAGGTGAGTAAGCCAAGCACGTTTGGCTTGGGTTATCGTTAGTTCACGTTTTACTGGTGATGACAAAGAAAGAAATGACCTTTGGCTAGAGATAAGTTGTTGGGATTTGGTACAATTAAGGCGAGGCAGAGACAAAGGGTAAAAGTAATGAGTAAAGAAAATGTGGACTTTAAAATTGAATATAGTAATAAGTAAATCATAACTAACTTAACGTAATAATAAGGAGAATGCCCAGGAATGCTCGATGATAACACAGGGATCTGTATAACAAACTGACTAAAAATAGTAATGGATATCTCTACCGGTGTTAGGGTCAGACTAAATTATTTATCTGCATAATATGCATAATAGTTAAATGAAAAGATTGAATATCATATAAAGCTATCTTATCTTTATTCTGTATAGCATTTCGTTTCCCTTTTCGGTTCATACATAATATTTTCTGATATTAGTGTGTTATTATGTGAGTTACTAAATTTTGAATAATATCAGACTCATCTGGCAGAATATGTAGAACTTGTCGAAGTTAGTGTAGAATACTGAATTTTCTGCACAAACATTTCTACTGTTAAATAAGATTTTTAAAATTGAAGTAAATAACCTTTTTAGAAGAACCTGGAAATTTATTGATCTCACTTGTTTCAAGTAATTAATCAAAGGATAAAACTAGACCACGGGAATTGATTATATTTCAGTAAATTAAACATTTAATTACATTCTGCAACGTGAATGCTAATTCTAGTGTGTAACTTGTTGATTTAAATCAATTGAATCAGGGAGAAACCCATCCTTGTGTAAATTACTTAATTAACTGTAACAATCTCAATTTTGTCAGAAATTGGACGCTTCACTAATTAAATTAAACCGCATTCTACACACTTACATAAAATGTCATTTGCACAACCTTTGATCTCTTTACCCGGAAATGACCTCGGACTGAATTCAACTTTATTGAAGGTAATTACCCAAAATCCACTAATTCTTCCTTCTTTGTTTTATTAAGCTCCAAAAGCATGATCTCATCAAAGACTTGTTCCACTGGAACGGTTCCAGCTAATCTTAAGCTCAACAAAGGCTTAATATTTGGCAAAACTCGGTTTTCTATTTTTGCCCATAAAATTTCCATTCAGAGAAAACTCGTTAGCAATAAATTTCTATTACTGTTTTTCTGACCAGGTCCCAGAAACGTGGTGGAGTTTGGTGAAAGAGGATCAAATCCCAATTTCATTTTTGTCCGGTTCCATTTTTTTCGCAATTCTGATTGTTGGACTGGCTGCAAATATTGGGGTGGTGCTATTGCTGTTTGAGGGCATTCTCTATTTTAGTCCGGGATCAAGACCAGGTTCTGGAGAATCCAGGAAAAGAAATGGGAGTGAGAAGAAAGTATCGGGACTTCTTCGTAATTCCAAAATTTCCGAGTCTATTGTGTTCCATTCTTTTTTTGATTATGGGAAGAAAACTGGGTTGGATTTGGATGGTTTGCAAAAAAGAGAGAGTATTGGCAAGAAGTGAGGACAATATATGGGTCAGAGGTTAATTTTGTATTTTGTAGTGTGTGGACCAAAAGTAAAAGTAATTTATTGGTTTTAATAATTTACAGATTTGGAACTGAGCCGGATACGCGAATTCAATTTTAATATTCATCTCTGAGGTCGTACTTTCTGGTTGGATTGTATTTTATGGGGTTTAACTTTGTAAAAATTAATTTTTACATTGTAACACTAAAGTCTTGTCTCTTTTAAGTAAAGCAACAATTAATGAATCAGTAATAAATGTGAGTAAAAGCATTCAAATTAGAAAGTCAGATTCTGAAGCGTACCTTATTTTTTTAAATATAATCCCGAGTACATTTAAATTACTGTCTTTATAACAATTTTTTCACTTTTCAGTATAAAATCTGCAAACTGCGGTTTAAATTTGTAACTTCCTGCGGAGAATAGTGCATAATATACAAATATCAAAGTTTCACACCATTTCAGGAAAGTATTGAAATTTAACAATCTGAAATATTATTAGATGGTATGGGAATGTCCGTCCATCATCACATTTCACAAGTTACACCTGAACTTCGAAGCAATGTTTGTGTAAATTAAGATGGCTACACCATAAAACCAACGTTCGACGAATGCTTAAAAACTCACCAACCCAACAGAACCCTGACAAACTCAATAGCGAGAAATAGATTATGTTATATCTTTTATGCAGAATGTCGCAAACAAAGCACTTTACAAATAGCGTAGCCAGCTCACATTTGCTTCTCATTTCCATTTCCATCCCATCATCACTCATTTGCTTTCACTCTGCTCTGGTCTGGTTTAGTCTTCAGAGCTCAGCCCATTGTTCAAATTCACATTTGCTTTCTCCCTTTTTGTGGAAACTCATTCAATCAGCTCGGGATACACTCCAGTTCACCGTTTTCTCTTGTATTTTAATTAGTGAAAGTAACACAAATAAATGGGTTCAGCTTGGTATTTAGCTGGGTTTGGGAAAAGGTTTAAAATTTGTTTGTCTTGGCACATGAGCTGCATTGCATACAAATTTGGACATAAACTTAAATAGCTGGAAAGTTCGGCCTTTACGATGTAATGTGGAAATTAGAATGAAAATAATGTTGTTTTGCATGCCAGAGAAGAATTGAATTCGATGAGGATGATATATTTGGATGCGGATCCGTGATTTTATCCTTTGATCAAAATTTGGGAATTCAACGATACTCCTGGCAATCCTTCAATTTCTAGTGTAACCTCTAAATGTCACGGTGGTGTGATGATGAACTTCATCGAATAAAGAAGAGAAAGCGAGCTTTCTCCATGGTATGAAATAATACAACTGATATCAAGTTGGGCATGAATTTCAGTATTTTGTTGAAGTGCTCAAATTCCATAGTCTTGATCTGCTCAATAGCCATCTGTGTCTATCATAGTTTGTGGTTTGTAATGGCAAATCAACAAAGGAGAGGAATGTGGATGGAAAATAAACATGCCATTTTTACTCAAGCATAGTATACATTTATGGAATGGTTTTATTGATTAATTGATTAATTAATTATCACTTCTGTCCATCCATGTGTTTATTTGTGTAATAACTTTCTGGGTAAAAGCACAGCTCTCTGGTTTAGTACTAGAATTAGCGTGGGTTATTTGTTTTAGATAGAGATGAAACGGTTTCCTCTGTACAAAAGTCATTCTTTTTTTACGGAAGTAATACAACTGTTTTTAAATAGAAATGTGGAGATATTAGTCATTGGCGTGCTCTCCAGGTATTGGGCTTATCTCGTAATTTCTTATTCTTATTACATAATATATTTTAGATATTTTTAACCAGTTAGGAGTAAGATTGGCAAAAATCCAGATATTTTAGTAGTACTTTAACACCGAAATAAAATATAGTACACTAATTAAAATGTGCATGTATCGTAGATAGTTTTTCCTCTTTATCTTATCGTTAGCACTTTAAATTGAAAAAATCAGTAATATATAATTTCTGCATAACCGTAGCCAATTAAACGACATTCGCTATCGGCAAACAGGTAGCGATCCTAATTTTATAACAATTTAAACATATCTTCAAGATATACATGTGATTTATCAAAATTACAGGTTTCATATCTCAAATCCTTTACGATATGTAGCTGAGTTTCAAAATAAGAACCGTATTAAAAATAACTGACATATTTACAAATATACCACATTCCGAGTAATAGATACTAGCACCAAAACAAACTGTGCTGCACTCCAGGAATCCTGTTTTGCAACCCAAAATTTGCATTCAATTCCACGAATAGGATTTAATTGGTAATTTGATCATCTGATTGTCATTTTACTGCAGAAAATAATTTCCGAATTAAACGCTCCTTCATACTTAACCCTTTACTTTCTCTCCCCACATTTTCTGGAGAGACCATTAATCTCATTTTGGTTACCCGACGAGTTCTAGCAACCCGTTCAGCTTTATTTGACTCTTGTCCTGTAATAAAAGTCTATTTAATCCCAGAACCTCCCCCAGGGTAGTCCCCAAGGCTGGGTAAAGCTGGATCTGGATCACTTTTTGTTGTGGACTACTGTTGAGATGTCTTCTACGTGACGTCCCTCCCAATTGCGGACATAAACCATAATTTCCTGTGGGGCTCGTAAATAAACTTTTATAATTTGAACGGGAATCGAGGTCTATTTCTATCTAAAAGCGAGCAATGAAGGTTGGCGACAATAATCCATAATCGACAATTGGCGCATTATTGGTTTCTGGACAAACATTGTGTGTCAAACAATGACTGTTTTTGGCGTGGGCACAGTTTTTCACAAAATTTCTTCCCGATCCTGTTTCTCATATACGCAATGATCCTTCCCAGCTAGGATACGTTTCCCATTTTCATCACTCACAATAACGGTAGGAATATTAATGTGGGTGGGATGGGATCTCGTCAAATTACACGAGAAGAGTGATGGGCTCTTGGAAAAGTTGAGTTCGTCTGAAATAAGGTGAATTAGTGGGTGAGATTTTGGCAAGAGTTGAAATTAATGGGGGCAACTTTTCCGAGATTATTGGATGAAGACCAGAAATATAAAAAGTTTGATGGAACCAAGTCAATAAGACACTAGTGGGTTAAGAGAATGAGAGGCTTTTAAAATTTCGAAATATTTTTAAGTTCTGCATATGCCTACATTAAAGAGTTTGGTCAAGTAGCTTATGTACAAAGATAAGTTGGGATGGGCATCAAATATTTATGAGGAATAAGACGTCTCACAATAGGAACTAAGTAAGAAGGTAAGTAGCATTAAACGTACTTTGATAAATCCTCTCCCGGAACATTCCAATCTTTTCGGATATCCAGAAAGGGCAGCAACGTTTTATGAGACATCCTGTTGTGAGGCAGAGGAGGATGAATAATCCCAATGTGAAGGCTATCGTGGATCTGTGACAGGAAAGGAAACAAGATAAGTTAGGGAGGAGAAAGTTGGAGAAAATGAGAATGAGTCCGAGAAACAAAATTCGGGTCCCGAATTTCGGGGACAAAATAAGCTCATGCAAAAACTTACAGAGTCGAAAATTCCATATCACGTTGTTCAGGTTCTGTGATGATTTGATATTGAAAATTTTCAAGACTTTCTCTGTTTTGTTGTGCTATTTTGTTGAGATTTTGAAATTAAAACGTAATTTTCAAAATTGCATTTGTCCAAACTTTCCGGGGAGTTCATATTGATTTGATTTTTGATGAGGAAACTTCATAAATCTTGTTACACTTGATTTAATTGGAGACAGTGGCTCATTGATGAGGTAGTATTTTGGAGGAGGGCATAAACATTTCTGGCTCGGAGTCACTCATCAAGGTAACAATTTTGTGGGGGTGTCATTTTCGAGTGATGGTTTATAACTCAATTTCAGCACTTACACAAAATTCTGTAAATTATAGGAATCCCAAACAAAGTAGGTTCCAGTAGTCTAGAAGAATTTGATATCATATTCTTCCTGGGAAATTGCATAGCCAAACAAACTTCACTGCACCGTCCATAATGCGGAAGATAAGTAAATTCACTTTCACCAATTTCCTCTCTCGATTCTATTCTACATACATTTTTCCTTAGTAAGCTTTATATCCGCTGTATCCGTTCACGGCAACTGATTCAAAGCAACACGGCACATAATCCATTTCTTGGAAATTGAATTTCGATTAGTAAACACTACAGTTGTAGTCTACAACAAAGCTTAGGTCGATAGGTCACGGCTCACTTGGTAGGAATCACGTCGTGTAAAATGTTCCATTCCCGTGGTCTCGCTATTTTTTCGCTATTTTTTGCACTCAGGTGAGCCTCATTCGATTTGGAGGAAAACGATAAAAAAACACGGGCAACACAAACACAAACTGGGTACCAATTCAGGTAGAAATGACCAAGAACACTGTCACAAAGGAAGGACATATACTGGAGTCAACTCCGGACTTTCTCCAATTCTTGGACTCGATCAACCATAATCAAAAAGAAAACGAAAAACAATCTAATTTTCTCTTGTGATTTCACCTCAATCACTCACTTTCTCCGGTGTCCTGTAGTCTTTTCTCATGTGTCTTTTTAGTC
>JAAXNX010002466.1:0-13424 GCA_036491905.1 Folsomia manolachei
CAAATCCTGAGTTTGAAGTGTTAAGCGCTAAATCCACTTCCTCAATTTCAAAATAAGTTGAGTTGATATAACAATTCCAGGAAACTTGGCAAGAATAACACAATGCAAAGCAAAGCTGTTCTATGCCAGCTAATGATGGGCAAGAAAAGCTGTATTCAAGAATGAAATGGTTGTGACCTAGAAATGTAGGCATTGAGATCACCGATTACACAATTGGTGGTATGTATCCCTCGAAATCAAATAAGTCTATCCGGCCCTTTTCACCTCGAAACATGAAAGAAGTTTCGATTCAATTCAACCAAAACTAAGACGGAAAGTCAGGACGAGACAAGAGCAGAAGATCGAAAGGCCCAAAACAGAGCTTCATATCAATACACTCAGAGAACAGAATGTAGAGAGATACAACAGTTTAGAATTTTGAAGCTTACACCAATCTCTCGTGACCAGAATACATTCAACTTTTTCTCGACTAGTTTTGAGTCAATGCTTTGCTACAGCCTTCAATCCAAAAGCCAAAAACTTCAATGTTTCAGTCTGAGCGAAAGGAGGTTTAGCAAACAGAGCATAAATTCAAGGCAGCAAAAGCAGAACTCGAAGAAGTTTCAGATAGTTTTGCAACTGAAAAAGAAAGTGCTTCGAATGAAGTCTAATTTACAGCAATAGCAACATCTAACCAAACACACAGTATACCCCTTCGTGAGGGTTTTCTAAAAACAAGGTCCCGGCTTGTCTAGCCAGGGGTGATTTTATTCGGACAACCAAACTTTTAAAGACCAACTATGTCGCGGATTGAGGGAGGTGGACAGACATTTTTACTAGTTACAGCTAAAGACAGTGTAGTGTAAAGATTGTCAGGATTTTAGGTTCCATGATGGAACTTTCAAAGAGACTCATTTTCAATGACAAGATATTTTTACACAAGCAAATAAGTTAGAGCGTTCTATCACAAAGTGAGGAGTAACACAAGGAAAAGTTACTAGCTTTCTAAAACGACGTTATAATTATGTCCTAACCTATTCATTTTTTATGAAGTTTTAATTATAATACTTTTAAAAGATCTCCTTTTAATATGGCTGGTAAAATTTCGTCTACAAATATAGCGGCGAAGAAAGTAAAACATTTGTCATTTACGGAATATATTGATTCATGTTGAACATGAACTTTTATCAACCACTTTCCCCAACGCTTTTATGTTTTGTTTCTTTCATACAGATTTTGCAGATGACTGGGAATGGAACATGAGAAGAAATGGGGAAACACTAAAAATTTAGTGTAAAACTTAAAAGGGTCCATCAGGATGTGCACAGTGATGTATAAAAATGCACCCACTTACTGTTCATGGCCAAACTTTATCCACACTTTAACAGTATGTGTAACGAGTGCAACCACGCTCACATTAAAGTTGGAGCCATGTCTGTGGCATTTGGCCTCCTAGTAGAAAATTGATAGAAGTGACTAGAACGGGTCCATAAATGAATATGAGCGTGTGGATCAGATGCCAATAGCTTTCTCCTCAAATGACTCGTTATTAGCGAAGGAACTTTAAAAAGCATACCTGAGCATAATCTCTCTCTTCATTATATTATATTATCTACCACAATGCCATTTCGCATACTGAGTGAGAGAAATAAGGTTACATAAGAGACTGTGAGAGGATTTCATTTTCAACCACCACCTCCAACTCCTCAGAAAAGTACCCAACGCTCTAAGAATATTAAACAGATTGACTGTGGGCTATTTGATTCCATCCAGGATATCGACATAGTTTGATAGACCCAGAGAAATCTTCCGTTTCCTGTCCTGAGGGATTGGGATACTTTAGTTTGGCAGGTGGTTCCAACTTTTCCAATATGAGGAAATTCCGCAACTGTGTTTTTTATTTCATTTTCTATGAAATATGACAATTCTACGTAGCTCCTTATGAGAGTGTGTGTCAATAGTTTTAGTTATTGGAAGTTGTCGGCCGGAGGTGGGAGAACATTTTGGCTAAGAATCAAAGGATTCCTTATCAAGTTAGAATTCGATTCGATTCAGATGGGTCTCATTTCGGTAACCTCAAGGCCGATTCCCATCATGAAACAAGAATTGAGGCGAATCTGCAGTCATGTAATGAACATTTTCTTATAAACTTAATACTTCTAAAAGAGTTTAAACTTAAGAAAGTGGAACTCGGCTAAATTTGCCATTTTGCGTATCTTCTTCAACCTATTACAAACGCGGAGTTAATAGAACTTTGTTAGGAATCTTTGGATTTTGATCACGTAGCGAGAAGACAAATATGGTTCAAGTCATAATCAGAACTTGTAGTCAATTAGTTATTTTCTAGACTAAGACCTGATAATAATCTTAAGGTTTGCATTATAAACTGATTTCATGCAAAATGGATAGAAATGGGTTTGGATATGGTCCATGAATTTTACAAAATTAGCTTTTGGCTGGCCTGACGAATAATCAAGCACAAAGAAATGATAAAGTATCACAAATATAATGCATAAGATGCCAACTAAGTATAAGCTGTGGTTGACCTTCTCCATGTTTCACGGGTTTTACTCATATACTTTATCGGGCACTTACTGCCGTACGCACAAACAACTCAAACACAAAGTTTGGAATGCGAATGGAGATATGAAACAGGTTTGTCGATAACATTTACAGACTGAGTGAGCTACAGCAACTAGACAATGGAGAAAGTTGAATTCTTATTCTTCTATCAAACAAACAATGCCCTTCACTTTTGGCAACTTCCCAGCCATAACTTGGCTTCCCCATTGCATTACAGAAGCATAACAGAAGCACACAAAAATCCAATTTCAGAGGAAATCACTTCATAGTAATTTTTCGCCGAATTAGTTTTGTTGAAAGAGCAACCGATTCATTCGCTCGTCGATCACAATGTAACTTTTCACAATGTAACTTTTCTGGAACTAATGTTTTGTAGATAAGATGAATACCAACGTTCGAATCAAAGTGTACAACACGAATGATTTTGGAAAGATACACATTTTTTGGTAGGGAACAACGACCCACAGTCCTGTAGGTAAGGATTTAAACCTACTTAACAGTGGTGGGTCGAGTTTCTAGATGAGATTGAAAGAAAGTTACCTTCCTGGATAAGGAAAAAAATTCCTAAACTTTCTCTTTCAAGTGAACAAAGAAATGATAGGAAAGAAAAGAAAGAATGCAAGGTATTCCAAACTGTATAATGTTGGACGTTTTATTTTAGCACATGGTTGAAAGCTGATTTTGATTCGGGATGCCAGCCTGGCTTGCGTCAACAAACCCATGCGGAATTCATTGTTAAAGTTCAAATTCGTTGGCCTAACGGATGGTAATGCGAGTAAGTAATGGTGCTATTTACGCCATGTCTAGAAAAAATGAGCTATTTCTGGATGTCCTAAAGTGAAAGTTTACTGTTTTCTCACTTTTTTTTAGATCAAATGGATCTGAGAGTTGGGTTCTAAATAGATTAAATAAATAAAGAGCTGAGAAAACGTATCTTTTACCCGCTTCAAACTTCTGAGACGTTGTAACTGAAGAGGTGGAATTCTTTCGGTGGTTTTGCTGTGATCTGAAATTTATTCAAAGTTAAATGACAACGGTTACAAAATAATAGCACGCTTGGCTGATAATTCTTATTTAGTTGAAAAATTCGCACATTGCACATTGCACAACCGCAATTCAGTCAACATTATGCAGTGCTTGACACACACTGTTCTTTAATGTGGGTTGTGTAATTAGAGTCAAAAATACAAAAGTAGAAAAATTTAAACCATATGTCATGTTGCAGCCTTTTAGAAAAAGCGTTGTCGGAGGTCATTTTTTGCCACACTATCATCGCGCCTGTCTTACCAAGTTTGACATGTCGTCACATTTTATTATCTCAGAACTAAATCGACTCTACTCGTGTCACAATGTCATTCACTTCATGCAGAGCGATTTTTGCAGGCAACTTTCACTCTTTGACATTATGCATTCATCTTTCTGTTCCTACGTCCTACACACGCGGAAATGGTACGCATCACATGCAAAGAGATTTTGGCAAATGTTGACACACAAAGCACTGGAAACGTGCATCAAATCCAAAAAATAAAGCTGTTTACAAACTTTTAGACATTTTGAGTAGAGTTTTGTAGGAGCCTTACTATACGGAGTGGATTCTACAAAGTGGATGATACTTAGTTTGTGCAAAAATAGGTGTATGATGAATATTTTATGCATTATTCAATACATGTTAAATTTACCAAATTTACCAGATTTCAATTTAGGGTGAAGATGAATACTGAGTACTCTGGAGGCAGATCCGGCTTTCCTTTGACCTCCTGGGCCACAAAGCATGTGTGGTTGGAAAACGTAAGGAAATTGAGAGTGTTGAGGGCAAGCTGATCCACAATCACAGGAATGATCTGAAAATGAAATGTTAAAAAATTAAAAAATTATTTCATTTCCAATTAGAGCGAGTATATGTTATTGGGAAGTAATCTGTCTATTTCTTCCAATTTACAGGGTCTGTACTAGCATTAGATCAAAGTTGCATCATAAAAATTCCGACAAGAATATCTTATGTGCCAGTCCAAGATGCGATAGATCTATTTAAGGTATGAATTTGCTTGCATATATTTGTACACCAAATATTTACGGAGGTACATATGCGCATAGGAAAAATCGGGAGTCTAATGGAGTGTAGATTTACCACGTTAGGCTATGAGTGACCACTAGAAGAATTACTCTAAAATTGGAAAGCACGCTTGGTTTGAATTAATCCAACTAATGGGATTTTAATCAGAGCAATTATTCCAACAAATTAACACGACATCCCATTTTCACCCGAGAGTTGGGCTTGGTCATATTAATGAGAGAGGGTGGATAAAACTCGTAAATTGGTTTCTGTCAGTAGAACCGAACAGGAAATTAGATAAATTGCACTGTATCGGTAGCACTCCTATTCTACTTAAATAGCAATAGTGAGGGTTTATACAAGTACAACATTGAAAGGTTTTGTTTAGACTTGAAGGTTAGCATTAATTTTGTTCTCACTCATGACAATGCTATGGACCTAGTTTTGCTCAAAGCAACCACAACAAATTACTGATTCGTGAGCTATCACCTTCACAATCATGGAACAAATTTCCGTTTCTTTTGTTCAAGATAATGCAAAAATTCATCAGCCAGCCCAACACATTTATAATTCACATTCATGACAGTTGACCGAGGGAAGTTGTGGCGTTGTCCATTTTCAAGGATGTACATTGGCGTTAATATTCATGAAGTACGTTTTAAATGTTCACTATTGAAATCACCAACTAACCGCATAAAACACTGTGGGACTTTTTGTTTGAGATTTTGTGGGTTTCGTCAATTTCTTGTATCATCATTTTTTTTACTTGACAGCAGAATTAATTCAAATATTATTAATTCAAACTTTGACAAATTGCAAAATGCTTTAAGTTTTAAATTTCACTGATATCTGTTGTCCATAAGGGTTATCAACTGCTCCATCTTCAAGTGAAGGTTGCATAACTCAATTTCCTCCGGTGGATAAGTTATAGCCAAAGTTTTCTTCATAGAAATAGTTCATGATTTGAAAAGGAAGTGAAATGAAAGAAATATTTTACTTTACGACTTCGTTACTTCATGTCATGCCCTAAAGACAATTCCTCTCCGGTTGAATTTAGTTAGGTACGCATATTCGTGATTATTCACAACTAATCCAATTTGCATATTATTAAGGCTTTCAACTAAAATTAAAATCATGGCTTGTAATTTAATGTTATGCAAGGACTGCGTATCTTCTTAAGTCTGTGAATTACGCAACTCTAATAATCGCTTTAATTTATGGTTTCCACTCGAGTCTGAATGAAAATGAGTGAGGATGAATGTGGTCCTCGGATCATAAGTCCCATTAAAACTATGGATTGGGAACAAGAACTAATTACTCGGTATTTACTAGTTTGAATTTGAATGAGACAAAAACATTGCAAAATACGAATATATATAGAAATCATACAGTACATTCAAGAATTGACAAATATCTATTTTCAACGAATACATAATATAACAAAAAATGACTAATTCACATCACAATCACGATAGTTTTACTTAATATAGTTTGAGAACGTGATGAAATTTATTTTCTGTTGTAAAGAATTGATTGTAATAAGCATTAAACTATTTTTACGATTTGCATTGTTGCTAACCTAAATAAGAAATGAGACGAAATTTCAGATACCTTAAACTGACGAACTTACTTTGCAAGCATTTCTTTTTTTTAATTTTCCGAATGGTTCTCTTTGCCGAAGATCCAGTTTTCAATCCACCCACAGGTAATCGAGGATAAATAGAAATATTCTGGCGAAACGATGAACTGTCCCCCATTTCTATATTTGGTTGGGATCACTTTTGTAGCAACTTTTTTCAGGTTATAAAAATCAAATTGATTTACACTTTAGAACGGTTGATTTAAATGTTTTTACTAATTGGTAACAGATCGCTTGCAATAAATGAATTGTGATCGTTATTTTAATTACAACCCAAATCCAAGCAGCACTGACGACGATGTGAGAATGCAACGAGGAATCATTAGTAACAAATTAAGTTACGCGTCTCGTATAACCTGTGACTTCAATTGCTCAACTAAAATAACATTTCATCTTAATCTCCTCAGATTTTCCCCGATTTCACCTGAACTTGAAGAGTACAAAAATATTCTACCTGGCGTTTGTTCTTGTTGGTATATAACGCATTACATTTACTACCAATCCTTCATTTTGCCAGGCAGGTTGGCTGCCATGCAAGAGAAGAAGTATACAAAATAGAAAATTACGGTATTTTGCATCCCAATTGAATTCTAAGCTACGCTACGGGGACTGTCATTATTCTATTTTAAATAATTAACCAAGTGTGCAAGCAAGGGTCATTGTGCATTCTATCATTTTCTTGAATTAAGCCTTTTCTTTGCAAATATACTTTTCAACTCTAATTCTGCCTTTTGCATGTTTCGTACCACAACCGATGAATATTGGTTAGTTTAGTTTATGGTTACTTCAACAAGTGTAACTTCCCGTTACCCTACGTGAAATTGAAAATCGCTTACATAATCCTCAATTCAATTCATCCATTCTACTTCAACATTTTAAGCGTCTCATCTTACGGTAAGGGTTCCTCTGCTGAATCGTTATTGTCACAGTGAAGGAAGTCACTTCTGAGTGAACACGATGAAAAATCACACTTGTATCGGATTTGAGTTAGTGAGGTTCCATCAACCGGTACATGTAACTTTGTCACTTTAACTTAACTACGACCAGACAAGGACAGCCAACCGGAAGGATGTGTAGCCCTTCTGAACCACTATCGCATAATGTCTGAAAAGGCTGGCAACTTGAACTAGACGAGTAATACTTGTAGTTGTAAAGTAAAAAGACACATAATAATAAGAAGCTTTTTTACGAGACAGTCAAGTGTTCTTCTACTTCAATTTTTCACTTACTCCGTAGGTTCAAGTGTTTACACTAAAATTTCTAAAAGCAAGCCCAAAAATGGAGAAGTGAATGTTATGAGAAGACGCATAGAAATTATTTTTATTATGACAAAAAATTATAGCTTGTACAAGTGACAATGATTTCTTCAGATTTAAATTTATGCTTCTCCACCCTTAATTGGAATAAAATTTTAGTAGTAACCTCCTATGAAGTTAGTACTATCTGGATGAAAATCAAATGCTTGACTTCATCCTAATCTAATTTCATCTTAATTTTTCTTCTTTCTCCAATATTATGTGCAATTTTGATATCGTGAGCGATAATATATTACAAGAAGGATAAGCCTTTGTTCGTTTTTTCGCTATCAGTAGCTGTAGCCAAGCAGAAATAACCTAAATATTATTCGCACGTACTTTAACGGAAGGGAAGAAGAACAAGCATTGTTTCGTTATGATATTCATAATTCCTAAGAGAAATGTAAATGGATTAGTGAAATTCATTTTATTTGTATCTTGTCGTGTCACAGAAGAAGCAAAATGTGTCATCAATAATTCAATTTTTGCAAAGTATTTTTTTGCAAAAACTGTTTGCAAGGTATCATAATGTATGTGCCATTTCTACACATGTAATTCGACCATATTTTGTATTTTGACATTTTTCGACTATGGTAAGATTTTGTACTGGAGTAAAGTTGGGCGAAATGAAACCAGGATTTAAATTAAACTTGTCGTTTCAATTTCACAGAAAGTCAAATAAATTAGTAAGTTAACTTTTTCGAAAGATAAAACTGATAAATATCCTGAGTTGAAACTATCATTTTATTTCTCCGTTTCAAGTATGCTCTAATTAAATTACGTTTACTTTTGCAGTGAAAGGACAGATAATTTAAAAGCACTTTGTAAGATAAGTCAGCATATTGTCATTATTTCTTGAACTCGAGCAAATTTTTTTTATTGAGTATTGAAATCAGAAAAAATTTTGCTCTATGATACGGAAAATTCAACCGAATATCTAAGTTCCAAGACTTTTAAAACAAAACAAATTTTACTAATGTTAAAGGTTTCGAAAGTATAACACTTGCTGAAGCCATCAATATTATCATTTACCCCGTACACAGTCCTTAAACTTTCGAATCAATTTTTCTGAATAATTTGTCCAAGCATGATGTTGAAGGTACCATTCAAATTCGCACTGGTGCCTTACTCATCTAATCTTTATAGCTGATTATTTTGGACAGAATTAACAAGCTCTCGTTTCAATATAACTAACGCTAGCGGTGCCTTCCTTTTAAGTTTATTCCCATGCATTTGCATTGTGCTTGTAGTTCCCAAGCGTGTAGCACACATTATAGTCCTCAACCCCCTGCTGGGCCTTATTATCCGTGTCATTGTTGTTTATTAGGTGTCGAAAGTTACAATCAAAGAGAATCAGAAATTGAAATCAATAAGTTTGATGATCAATGAGCTGAGTGGGTTAGATGACAATTGCAACTGAATAATAAAATTCTTACGATATCAAAAACAAATTTGGGTCAGATTTAAACTATGAATTATACCCAAAGAATTTTGACACTGTCACCTGTAAATTGTTTTACATTGCACTTAGTATTTCATTTACAATTCACAAGAGGTTAACTGTTATTTTAGAACCCAAAATCAACTAAAACCCTAGCCTACTCAGTTCATTGAACTTTTGACTTAAACAGCAAACAAATACTGGAAGGAACAATCAGGCATGCAATTAATACAACCCAGAAACCCAGCATGCATGCAAAGGTTGCATAAACATTTAATGTGATGTAACGCACAACAAATGCCAATAATGGCAAGACAGTTATCTCATTCCTTTCCTGCGTTGAGGTGAGCCCAAATAAAGGTATAAAGTAAGGAAATTGGGTAAGGGTTGGTTTTTTCGGTTCAGCCTCAGAAAAACAAGAAACAGAACAGAAGGACGCGGAAGACGGGAGAAATGCAATAAAACCGCAGAATTAAAACGCATTTCATGTCACGGCTACTGACCACATTATTTTGAACACCAACAAATCTGCAGACTCAAAGAATGATGGTTGGTGGGTTGCCAATTATTTTTAGTTTGGTGTCCCATCACATTGAACTGAATATCAACTACTTACAACAGATATGACTTCAAAAGACAGTTGATGAATAAAAAATTCAAAATTGATTTTTTTTCTGTTTTATGCATTTGAATTTCAATCTTTGTTGTAAATTTATGTAAAAATGAGCAAAGTTGTTGTTGAAGGAGAAAGTGTCATTATGACTAAAATATTGAATACAAAATTTTTACCGGAAGCCGCCATGGGGGTCCCAAGTCCAAATGGACGCTGCTGTTTTCTAAGAACTTCAGACGGTCGGACTCCTTCCCCTGATGATGACGGGCTTATCCAAGGAACATGGGATTCCTCGCCTCGTGTTGAGACATTCCAGTAAGCCTATAAATAAAAAAAGAATAAGGTAGAATATTATAACTTTCTTTGTTAACTAAAAGCAGTTCATCCTTTTAAAACACATTTTGAAATGCATCCCACATTCAAGTAATTTAAGTGAAGATGTGTAAAATGATTAAACTGTAAGATGAGCATACATGTGTTGAGAATGCTAATTACTTTGAATAAAAAACTTCAAAAATGAATAGAGCCAATGTTGAATGAGGCATGTGGGTTCACTTTCATTGACATCCTTTATTAATTATAAAAATCAACAAGCATCATTCCATCCATAACTCAGCTAGTAATGGGGATGCAAATCCATCTATGCACTTGTAATATGAGCCTACATCTTTATTTATATCTGTACATGTCCGTCTATTCTATACAATAGTAAATTAAGTGATTATCGTTTGTTCTGTGATACCAGTAGCTGGTACAGTCAATTTACACTTGATTTGGTTAGAGGAGGACAGGTACAACATCATTTTAATTGAAGAGAAATTAAAGCCTTCCAACTGGCTTATGAAGACTTTATAATTGTAGAATAATTTACAAAGTAAAACGAGAGTATTTAAGTTTTCATTTCTGAATAAACACCAATACGTAGTTTATAAATACTCGTACAAATCAATCTCATTGAAAGATGAACGGGAAAAGAGATACATGTTATTCTACAATTGGTCTAATAGTCGGTCTATCACTATGTTTCTGTGTCACGAGAGCTGAATGCATGTTAACTCTTGATTTCTTATTATAATAGTGACACAAAAACCACTAGCAGACAAGTAGAGTGGACGTCAGTCAATTTTACACAATGCAATATTCAAAGAAAACAGTTAAGTTCTCATTAAGTCACTTTTGGCTTCACATGTCATACTTTAAACCTGTTTTCTATGCTAAATTAAATTTCACAAAGAAGGAAAAATCTTAAAAATATGGCTCTGTAGGCGACATGAGGTTGATATTGACAATGACTCTACGGGCTTAACAATGAGCGGATGAACGTAAATTTAACTCGCATCGCATACTAATATTCACTCACTCATACCAGTCTTTATAGTGTTGCCAAATTATATTAAGTTGAGTCTATTCAAATGAGAAACCTTTATTTGTGTGTAGGAGAATAAGTTGAAGTGAATTGCAAATTGTAATCCATTCATAAATCCAGTTTCTCACTTGGTTTTTTAGCTGAGCTCGTCTCACTTGATTTCACTCTCTCTAAATTGTCCAACTTCCCAAATACTATGAAGATTGTCACTGGCGAAAATTAGTTTTTGGAAACTTTTCAGCAAGCTATACAATTAAAAATATTCCATATTTGTCAGATCTTGGAATAATTCCTTCAGTTTAATAACTGAACCTGAGGAAAAATTCAGGAGAATGGCCAAATTTTACCAATGATATGCAGATCGAGATTTATATAATACGAGAATTTTGCGCTTAATTTTTTTCCCTAATAAAATGGAAGTAGCAGAAAATTTGACACAGTGCTCATGCGGTACTCGGGCTAGTTGTTTGTACCGTTTGCAATAGTTTATTTATTTGTGTCCATAAGTTTTCACATAACGAACTTTGTATTGTAAACAGTATCTGGTGCGGTCAGTTATTGTTATTGTTTCGCCTGATCGATTTCAGTTTATCCGATCTTTTTTCATATTGGATAGGTTCACTCCCGTCAGAAAACAAAAGGCAGTGATCGATCAATGTCAATGTCAACAAATGAACGTATAAACATATTTTTCTATGCGTTCATGGACGGTATATGACATGGCTGAATTTGAATACATTAATGCATTGCGTGCATTAAGACCAACCAATATCTATTATATAATTTTATGAGAACAACGGATGAAGGAAATGTTGCTGCTGGTCAAGTATTCAAACATCCACCTTGACGGACGGCACTTTCTGTATAATCAAATTCCCATCAAACGCAAATGAACCAAATTTAATTCGCTGTCTAAACTGCACTGTGCACAAAATATAAAAATGTTGCATGATACTACTTCTAAAGATTTGCATTTTGTTTCACTTAGTTAAAATTAATTTTCAACAATTGCTTATTTTCTTGTTAATCAAAATACCGTTGTGTACTCCAGATATTATGTTCTGGTTCAATGCTAAGTACAATTACTTTTCGCCCTTGATCTTACGATAGGTGAATGCATGGTTGTGAAAAATAGTCACTCCTTCACTTTTAAGTTTTCTTGTATAATGGGAACAATCAATAATTACAAATTAAGTAGCCTTGAACGCATTGCATGTGGTAAATTGAAATTTGTAATAACGGAAACAACTGGCCAGCAAAATTGCATTATTGCAAATAGCTATATTATAATGACATTTGATTAAATGTTAAATTTGTGAAGAGGCCTTCAATCTAATAGCATAAATAAGCTCACAAGAATTAAATATTTTATTTTTGTCCTAATGAATTTAATTTAAATTAATAAGTCTTTGAATCCAGAAGTTGAAAATTATAAATAAGCTCATGTAGTGTAAGTTGAATTTGATCTTGATATGCGGCACTGACAATGACAATGAGGAAGGACATCATAATTGATCAAAATCAGAGTCACAGGATTATGGACTTGCAAAAAACTGTACGCATTCTTGGTCTGTTTTTTAGGGGCAGTTGACAACCGTGAGTATCATGAGTTTGATTAGTCTCATTCAAATAAATTACACATCCGTGTTACATATGTATTGATTTGGAACAATTAAATCAATAATTGAATAGTACATCTGACAACGGACTCACTTTTGTAGTGCACTATTCTTTTGATGCTAAATTTCGATTCACTTTGCATTTGCGAACTAGTTCTTTTATTATAAAATACTGCTAATTAAATTGATTGAAACTTGTTCGACATATACAACCCACGTTTGTGATTTATTATAGTCACATCACGCGCTCAAGACAAGGGACGGCATATGGTAATTTGTATTGACAATGATGGCCTACAGCAAGTCCAGAGTGGCATAAATAGCTACAGAATACTGCATGATGCGTGTTCCAAGCATTTGTTTGAAGTAAATGAACAAGAACTGGAAACTTTAATTCAGAAATTGCAATTCGAGTAATATAATGTTTGTCACAATTTTTTACTCTATGAAGTTCATGACTTTCATCAAGAATATTGAAAAATAGATGAAGTTGCTAGTCTGCACGTACTGAGCTCAAGTAATGGTACGGAATCGTGGAGTGTTAGGCTCCACATAGTATTTGTGAGAATAAATTGCAAATAAAACTAATACTTATAAATGATTCTCCACAATCTTTTTCTCTAATGTTGGGGGAACTGGAGTTCGAGGAATACCCATGTAGGTCAGTGAGAAAAGGTTGATTGCTTCATTTTCGGATTACGTCTGATTCGAAAAAGTACACACATACTGAACCAACTGTGGTATCAATAAAAATTTAAATGTTGACTTATTTTTGACAAGGAACATCGGTATCAGCTTAACTCACGTCCAGCCCACTTTGGAGCCTCAATGTTCGC
>JAAXNX010002467.1:0-13423 GCA_036491905.1 Folsomia manolachei
CTGGACCACACCCATCATTTCCAGGTGGATTATTATTATTGTTATTATTATTTATGGCTCCAGGAGCACCCCATCCATTCGCATTATTATTATTGTTGTTATTGTTGTTGTTCGTTGCAGAGCCACATCTTGGATTGTTGTTATTATTATTATTGTTATTTATTGCAGAGGATTGAATCGGAATGCTTCCTGCTGCTGTCCCAAAATCACGCTTTAATCGATCCCAATTTGTCACAGTAGCATCTCGATTTCCTGGTTGAGTGCCGACTTCAGAATTTGTTGTAAATGCTTGCGAATCATGATTTCCTGGGTCTGATTCTGCAGATGGTGCCGCAATTGTCCATGACATCATCAGTACGGAGTAAATGAGAGAAACTAGCTGGAACTGCAATTAAAATGCAACGATTATGTTTAGGCAGAATGTGGGCAAT
The DNA here is from genome assembly GCA_036491905.1 of Folsomia manolachei. Classification (NCBI taxonomy): domain Eukaryota; kingdom Metazoa; phylum Arthropoda; class Collembola; order Entomobryomorpha; family Isotomidae; genus Folsomia; species Folsomia manolachei. The sequence goes on from JAAXNX010002467.1 coordinate 432, forward strand.
TTACCAAGTAAACTATTTTGCTAAATATGTAGATTGTAAAAAGAATACTTACTTCCAACACGTTTTTGGAACCGGTTTTCATTTCACTGCAATTACGTTGTTCGCGGAAATATCGATAGCAAAATGAATAATTTGGCTAATAGTTTTAAAAAACTTGCAAAAAATCGTCACGTACTCACAACTCAGACTAATTAGGACTTCTACAATTACAATAATTTATATAATTTTCTGCTAATGATTCGCTGCAGTTAGTTAGCATTTCAAATTATTAAGATTTTTGCAATAAAGATGCAAAGTAGATGACCAAGTTATGACACAAGACAAAAATAACACACCGATTTAAATGCAGACTTTCTTGNGCAAAATAGATGACCAAGTTATGACACAAGACAAAAATAACACACCGATTTAAATGCAGACTTTCTTGACATAAAGAGTGTTATAATAAGGTTGTTGCAATGATTGCGCAACAGTTGATCCAGGACAAAGTTTAATTTTCCCAAGATGAATTTTATTTTTGGAGTAAGTTATATCAAACATTTATTTTTCAAACGGAAAGCAATTTGTAAACTATTTGTTTTATTTTAAAAAATGAAGGTTGTGCTGATTCTACTTCTGGTTTCGATTGCAATCGCCGTAACAAATAATAACAATAACGGTTTTTCTGGCGGATCCATAACAAATAATAATAACAATGGGTTCCCCGGGGTAACAAATAATAATAATAATGGTTTCCCCGGTTCCGGGTCTTTCACAAATAACAATGGATTTCCGGGTTCTGGGTCCTTCACAAATAATAATGGTCCTGGCTCCTTTCCTGGGATGTCATCAAACAAGCGATGTCCCTACGGTCAGATTACCAATAATAACAATGGCATTGTGGACGTGATTTGTTTGCGTGAGTGAACATTATATTTGTGACATTATCATTTTTATGACAAACTATTTTATTTTGTTTTCTACAGCGCAAGGAGTCCCTTCAAGCACGAATAATAATAACAACAATTTTTAAAATTGTTACAAATATTATTTGCCACTGATTTACTTATCAAGACTTGAATTGCTTGTTTGAAGTCATTGTGATATAAACGTGAATCCTTTACAAACAGTGTAAATAAACATTTTGTCTTGTATTGACAAGAATGTTGAATTATAGGCTCGTACACTTTGCAATGAAATACCCATTGAAATAATTGCATTATATTATATTTGCACACATAAAGACACAGTCTAAATCGTATGGCTTCCAAATATTAGATACGCTTTGACACAAAAATGCTCACAGTGAGATGAACAGCATGGGTTTTTATTCAATGGAATTCCATTTTATACGGAGTGCTTTGAATTATGAATTACTTACAGGTTATTTTTTGTATTTTAATATTTTGTTGTTGTGCTGACTTTATAATTTAATCAATACCAAATACTGCGACATTTCAAATGCGGCATTGGGTAAAGTTTATGGAGGAAGGAGCATGCATTAATATCTACTTAACTAATCTATCAAAGTTTGCTAATGGTGACAAAAGGAAGGAAATGCTGAAGGATATCACATTCACAAGAAACGTGGATTTAGTGGATCGTTTCAATTGAAAGAACCGATAATCCGCCATCCCCGTAGAAAAGGTTAATACTGTCAAAGACCGGACTTGTTTGCGGATCAAATTCCTTTTCATTTTCCTCATAAATCTTACCGGCTTATCCTACCAATCCGTGTTTTACCAGGTGCTAGGATCGCAATCGTTTGTGGTGAAGGGTGTACATGAAGTGTTTTGCCTTATCCCAACTTATCGGGATTGTTTCAATTCTTTCGAAAAGGGAAGAGTACAAGTCAAGAGACTTTTGGAGAAATGGATGATCCATGGGAAATGCAATGGATTCAAGAAATTCGACCTAATTCTGGGAAGTTGGACGAAAATTTGGGCACGAAACTGGCAATTCTAACAGAATGGTCTTAGAGTAAGGTCTGAAATATCGGATACTTATTTTGGAAATCAATAGCAAGACTATGAAATGCTGGATTGTCTTAACGGATTTCGTAACAATTTCCTTTCGCAATGTCTAAAACGGAATTATTTTTATTTATGAGTGGGACAATATAAAAGAATTTTAATGTCAGGCATACATAAGAATGCAGATCGATAATTTGACATAAATTGTGACATTTTTTAAATAATATTCACCTTCAAAAAAAGGCATCAATCTTTGTTACAATACCAATGAGATAAGTGAATGCCATGATAACCTCCGATGAAAATGACAACGTTGACCAAGCATTCTTAATTTATGTTTAATAAACCAATTGGCTCCCAATAGATTTAGTATCATAATTTTTATTGGAATAATTCTTCATTCTTCCTTCTCCGGTAATACCGATTGAATCATTATTCTCGGCAACAGGCCATATCCACATTGTTCAGGGCAGTGTCATCATTTACTGGGTTACATGGAAAATACGTATTTTAAAGAAAATCCTTTATCTAACAAATTATGATAAGTGTGACACTCACCCGTCGGAAGACTGACCGCAATTTGCGTCTTAATCCCGCAAACATGCGTGTTTGATGGACATGTCAGCATTTCCGTCCAATCTCCCCAGTCCAGGCCATTTCCCTCCCGGCGGACCCCGTCGCAGTAAATGGCGAGATTATTGGCGGCCGTGTTATCCAGGGTGATGGATTCGGATCGGAGTTGGAATCCGTTAACCTTCGTCCCAGCCACGCATTCGCTAAAGGAACCCCAACTTCCGCGTGCTCCCTCGCCACTCATGATGTGGGTTGGTGCCTGGAAAGGTAGAGGTTTTGTGAATTTTTGAAACTTTGGCGAAAATTAAGGACTCACATCAGTTTCCGAGCTGCAAATGAGTTCGACCGCGTTGAGTGAGGTGTCGTCTCGAATGATGCTTTGGTCGGGTTGGACCTTGAGGCGGAATCCGGTCACGAAGGCTCCTTCCGGACACAGGGCTTCTTCTCCCCAGGTTCCCCAGTTGGTCTGGAATGCGATTCGAGGTTACATCATTATTTATTATTCTTAAAATCCGGGTAACTTACAATTCTCGTAGATTGGATCCATGAATCGACTGGACGCTGGCATTGTCCTGTTGCGAGGACAAGGAGGACCACAAAAATGGTGGAGGACTTCATCTTTATTTTTGAGGTTACGTGGATAGCGTTGGAAAGGCAAGTTGGAACTGGATCAGACAAGTGGGAGAGGCGTAGATATCTGCAGCTGCCCGTGACATACAAACCCATTATGCTCTCATCAATCAGGACAATGAGACGTGATAAGCCGCACAGTGGTTATCTGAAGGACAGGATTCCATTGAGCGAGATAAATTGGAGTAACGTAATTGAAATTGTATACCGAATTTTTAATGAGTACTCAGCAAGATCGAAACATAATTATGTTATTGTTATTGTGTGATTGATGGACCAGCCTCACTATTTATCTCAGACGATATTATGGAATAAAATTGCATGCTTATCAGGCTAATTATGTTATTAACGCAATTTGATGAATTGTCTGCCTAAACATTCGAAACTACGGCAAAACTAATTTGCTATCATGCCAGTAAGTCGAAAAAATGGGAGTGTACAGCTTGTATTATTTTGGATAATTATCCGAAACTTGGGAATTCCGCTGTCTGATAAACCACCTGGCTCAGTCATTCAGATTGTACTTTATCCTGATTGATGACAATACAATGGATATGTTTGTATGTCATGAACAATTCCAAAGTTGTCCTTAACCAAACTACGCTTGGTCTTGCCCACTTTAACGATTCAGTCCAAATCTGAATTGTCATCAAACCTGTCGCATTACAAATCAACAGAAATCATGAAGTTCCTCCTAGTTTTGACCTGTCTCTTCGTTCCCTCGGTGGTGCTAGGTCAACGAGAAATTGATTCATGGATCCAATCCCCACGAACTGTAAGTTACCCGGATTTTAAGCATAGTTTGTATAATTTTGACCCGCATTCCAGACCAATTGGGGTACCTGGAGCGAAGAAGTCCTTTGCCCGGATGAGACCTTCGCAACCGGGTTCCGACTCAAGGTCCAACCCGACCAAAGCATTATTCGGGATGATACCGCACTCAACGCGATTGAACTCATTTGCAGCTCGGAAACTCATGTAAGCTTTTGCACCAGGATATTTGCTAAATTGTTGCCAATTTCTTGCCAATTTTAGGCACCAACCCACATTGTGAGTGGCGAGGGTGCTCGCGGAAGTTGGGGTGGTTTCCTAGAATGTGCGGCTGGAACTAAGGCCAACGCATTTCAACTCCGCTCCGAATCCATCACCTTGGATAACACGGCCGCCAATAATCTCGCCCTTTATTGCGAAGGGGTGCGCCGAGAAGGTTCCGGACTGGACTGGGGAGATTGGACGGATGTCCTGAATTGTCCTTCAAACACGTTTATTTGTGGGATTAAGACACAAATTGCGGTGGGGCTTCCAAATGGTGAGTAAATTGGAGAATCAATAACAAAGGTCGGGATTTGCATTGTTTAAGAATTTTTGTTTTTTATGAAAATTAGTCAATGATGACACTGCCCTGAACAATGTGGACTTGGCTTGTTGTCCTGCTTGAGAAGTGGTGACCTTGATTAATAATGAATTAATCCGGATTAACCTTTGTAATTTGAATGCTGTGGAAATAAAGTAACATATAAAATTATGGACGCATTAATTTGTAGTAGTGGCAAAGAATTAAAAGTGCTGGAAGCATTAAAACATTGCACAATAGAACAAAAGTTTAATTCTTTACACAACTTTTCTTACCGTTAGCGCAATAAATTACATTTTTACCTGAAAACCATCTGTGGCCGGACAATATTGATTGCTTTTAGGAACTCCTTTCATTACTTAATTAGTAAAATAGGAGTAGAAGCTATAAATTAGTGGAGACATGGAGCCATACCAATTAACAGCTGGGGACCAGGTTATCTCCAATCCCACGGTAAGTAAATGTTGTAATGGAGAGTCAACTCGTGAATTAAATCTTAATCCTAGCTTTTGATAAGGTGTTCATCACTATTTTGAGCCTGAATTAATTCTTAATTGGAAGCAATCCTTCCGAGAAGGAGGAAGCAGCACGATTGATTGTTACTGTTTGAGTTATTTCCTGTTTTTTTGACTGTCCACCCAGATTCTGGACAATATTTTCAAGTACCTTCCGGATTTGAAGTCGATTCGATTAGTCTCCACGCTCTGGAGGGACAGCGCCTCACCCGTTATCAGGAGGAGGTCTATTGTCGAGTTTGACGACATTCCGACCCTTACTAGGTTCATGGAGGCTTTTGCAACAACACCAGCTCGTCGGCTGGTCTTTCGTAACTACAAATTTTACAAGTTAATCTTCAAAGGAGACGCTGAAGACGTGCTGGATGCCTTCTGGGATAAGTTTGGAGCCTCAGTTGAAACATTAATCTTATCCTATATTACGATGGAGGGCGTGGACATTGTGCGGGATGTTTTGTTTGAGAAGTGTCCAAAATTGAGGAGTATTTCCATACGGTATATCCAGATTTTGCGAGGCTTTTGAAGGGGAAACCTTTAACAAGGAAATTGCTCCATTGGATGAAAATGTCAGAGTAAATACAAATCTGACGTCGCTGCATTTTTACTGTTATTCGGATAATGATGAGAGCTGTCATCTTCCAATCAGTTGGGAAGAGGTTTTTATGGCGTATCCAAATCTCAGGGTAAATAAATTATAACCAATATTTTAAAGTACATTACTGCGTTAATAAATAATGGTGGCTCTGGTTTGTAGGATGTCAGAGTGAGCGACTTTTGTGGTACTAATGGGACATCTTCAATTCTACCAATTATGGAAAGTGCCAAATCTCTGAAAATGAGAAGCTCAACCAGCATTCAATGGAAGATACTCCACATTTCTTATGCGTATGACCTTATGTTGACTTTTTTTCATTAGCTTATTTTATATGTTACGAATCCAATTTTGCAGATACGATAACACCGGAGAATATCCACCTCATGTAATGGACCATATTTGTTCGCTGCAACTTTCACTGCAAGAACTCTGGATTGATTTGGGGGCGAGTGTGAACTCTCCGGAAATCAAGAAATCTTCACTGCTTATCCCAACCTGAGGGTGAGTTACAAGATAATTTACTTTTTAAAGGATTTATTCGGGTCTGGAATAATAATAATTTTGTGCATTTGTATAGCGTCTGGAATTACGTGAAGTTGATGAAGCCAAGACAGAAGGAATTCTGAAGATTATGAAATCTCGGAAAATGATGGATCCAACTTGCCTTCAATTACAGAAGCTTGACATTTTTAATGGGTATGCGACTCGTACTTTAATTTGACAAAATAATGAAACAATGTTTATAATTAAATGTAAAATTGCAGATTTAAACACATACACATCCAACAGCAAGTCGTGGATGTTTTGATTTCCTTGGAATTGTCCCTTAAAGAGCTGTCCATTGATTTTGGATACACCGTCGACAACGAGGGCGTTGCTCGTCTGCTCCGTCAGCAGCGGAACTTGGAGAAATTAACAGTTTGTGGCTCAGAACGCGGTACTCCATTGACTGGATGCTTTTTCGAAGTCCTAAATAACCTCCATTATTTGGAGATGGATGACACGTTTTCAGATGGGATGAATTTTCTGCAATTTGTTCCCAATCTAAAAACTCTGGTGCTAAAATTATGTGCCGAGAGTTGACCCACCTATTGGCCGCACTAATAATGTGATTGCCCGGACGGACATGAATTTTATGGAGATACCCCTTCAAACTAAGTGACATTGTTTCAAGTCGAGGGAATTCCTTATTCAGTTGAATCCTTTGATTCTGAATATCTCTCTCACTGTCAGGGTTAAATTAACTCCTGCATCCGCAGAAATAGCGGTCAAACATTTCAGGACATTGGTGGAATCTTGATCATTAGTAAAATAAGTTCGTCTTTGTTCAAAATCCAGGAATTCCAGGCAAAGACACAAATCCATCAAGTAAGTGTAGGTGGCCTGCTTCAGCCATTTTTGGAGGTTTTCCTGAAATGGCAAATTAGCAAACATTCAAATTTTATAGTACTAAATTTTGCAATTGTCCATTCAATCATTTTCCACCAACATTTGAGCCCCGGTGAATCCTTAACCCCGAACGTTTTTATGCCTTTTGGAAAATCCGTCTTAGAAATTGACCTCACTCCTTGATCCAAGTAATCCACAAGCTCCAGAGAAAGTTTAGCTAGTTTAGGAAACAATTTCAATATTTCTCCAAGAACGGCGGAATCCTTCTCATTCCGAAGCATGATCTCCAGTCGTAGCTCAATGATCAGGTCTCCAATCCCGGGCAGAGCTTTATAGGCTGAGGTCAGAGAGTCCCAGAAATCCAGATTGTTTTCTTGACCGTAGTACTCTTTTTGCTGGTATCCGTGCTCGTAATCAAACTGAGGGAGAGGATAATACTCCCAATGCCATGGGGATGACAAAAGGGATAAGATAAGGGTGCGTTTTACTCGGTGATGGGCCAGGAAGTGGAAGATATTCTCAAGTTCCTTGCCCTCAGGAAGGAAGGGATGCAGGTTCCGAGAGATATTGCGAAGGGATACGGATAAGCCTTGGGTAATCAATTTTTGGTAGAGGAAGCGAATAGTTTCAAATATCTGCAAGTTGATCAAAATTTAGGAAATTAACAACTTGTCGGCAAATTTGAAGGTAAATGGCACAAAAATTCAATTACATCCTAAAACACGGAGAAGACATCGCGAATTGTTTGTTGCTGTTTTAGATGGATAGAGCTTGATTTCCACATTTCTAAATGTTCATTTTGCTCAATAAATCCTTTGATAGGATTCCAACCCATTTTCAGGCAGAGTTTCAATGTTTAATTATTAGAACCTTCTCCTTTGCATGTTGTCATGGAAACGGAACAAAGACTAAAATTCCGTGAACCTTTTTGCATGGGAAAAGCAATCATTTTTAATCAAGCAAGTAAAAGTTTTATGCCCACGCCTCCACAATTTGGTATAACGGCATGTTGAGGTTACTATGTACCTTAGTCCAGATAGCGTCCATTATTTAAGACTTGCCATATCCGCAATATAATTTTGGTACCATTTATTTCGCAGCTAAGTTGACAAATTACATTTGCTCAGTGCAATCCGAACTTTTCTACTACTTACTTATTTACTGGCAGTTTCGGAAAGGATGTGAAAAAATTGGAATGATATTTACAACCAAAACTTGTCCTGGGCTCACTGTTTTAAGAAATATCATTTTTAATCAAGCAAGTAAAAATTTTATGCCCACGAGGTTACTATGAACCTTAGTCCAGATAGCGTGTTGAATATACATAACTTGAGACTTGCCATATCCTCAATATAATTTTGCTACTACTTATTGCGCAGCTAAGCTGTTTGACAAAATTATATTTGTTGGGTGCAATGATTGCACGGCAATCTGAACTTTCCTACTACTTACTTATTTACTTGTTACTGGCAGTTACGGAAAGGATGTGAATAACGTGAAAAAATTGGAATGATATTTACAACCAAAACTTGTCCTGGGCTCACTGTTTTAAGAAATGAGTCCCGGAAATGTGTTTGTGTTTCAAAATGCATGCGTTACAAAATTTACAACTTCATTTCATTATTAGCTTTAATGTCCGTGATTTTAATTACGTTATTAATTAAAAGTAAGGACATCTTCTTTATTTTAAATTGAGTAAACGGTTCATAGGAGCGTGTGTGAAAACCGGAAATAAAATTTTAGTGTTTTACCCTTTCTTTATTTTATTACTTCACTGATCATAAATCCCATTCAATTTTATTCACTGTCAATGCCAGTCTATGGATATGAATAAGCTGTTCGACCTTCGCCGTCAATTTTTAATAACTTAATCCACACCTATTTAAACCATTCTTGGTCTGTTTAACTGATTAAGTTGTACTTTGGCTTGGTGTGATTGCAATTGAATTGGCAAGTCTTGCAACGGAACAGATTTTATGCAAAATGAAGTTATCCAGAACTGCCGTGGGAAGCGTTATCCTCCTAATTTTTGCATTTCAGGTAAAATGCAAGGGCTTTAGTAAAATATTGTAGTTTAAGTAATTTGCAACATTTGTTCCAACTTGATTTTCAGGTAATCGGACCCTGTTCCGGACAGGAAGAAGAGGATGACTCTGCTGTCGCTGAGGTGGAGAAATCCTGTTCCAAATGGATATTTGACCTAGTTTCAGTAATATTTGAAGGCGTAACTCCCTGCCTATTGCAATCATTTCAAATCCGAAAGATTTCGGAAGCTGTCACGAGAGTATTTGTAAGTGATCTGAAGTCTTTGCTTTAAAATTATTGTGCAAATATTCGCAAACTAGCGAAATGACAGTCTTTAAAAATATGTTCGGATTTCAGTGTCTGATTAAATGCGTCATGGCACAACTTGGATTGGTGAGTGGATACAGTAAAGTATTTGCAAATTATTCAGAATGGTCATAAATTGCCAATTTTACACCCAGTTGGACGAGGAAGGAAAACTGGATAGTACAGCGGGTGCAATTTTTTTTGGCGAAAACTTTCCCACAGTCCTCCGAGATGCTATTGTCGTGAAGGCGGGACCATGCTTCAAATTTGCGGGTGAGACCCGTGTTTTTAGGAAATTTAGGCAAATTAGTTACGAAAAGTGAATAATTTTGTAGATGATTTCAATGGAAATGAGTACTACTGCAAATCCTATGCCGCATTTACTCAGTGCATAACTGGGATTGTGGCCCAGGAAATGGTGCCTTATGTCATCGGATGCTTTGGCTCCCCATTCATAGCGGCTGGACTGAATGCCGCGTTTGGATTCCTGACATCTTCAACACCTTCCGGAAGAGGGTTGGATCCCAAAAGTAGACGTCTTGAGTAATAAAACTCGGACTTTCTTTACAAGATAATAAATGTGCTCGTAATAATTACAAAGTAAAATGGAACTCTTTCGGAAATCATTGTGCGGGCTTAGAGGCATCTTACTGATCAATAAAATACATCGTAATAATTAGTGAAACTGCGCAAACTACAGTGAGCTAGTGTCAATTGGAATCGGGGAAAAATATAGAGTTCAAAAGTAAAAAACAATGACATTTTCCATTTTATCCATAAATATTACACAATAATTTATACCTGAATTACAGTATTTTTCATTTTATTGTAAATTATAATCGCGTAAAAAATAAATGCCGCAAACTTTAGGGTGGCTAGGACAGCAAAATGCATTTTACATGTTAAATATAGCTAGTATTAAATACATTTTTTGAAGCTTATCGACTTGTCTTTTTTTAAACGGGGTCTGCGTCAGGTTCCTGCTCTGAATCCTCATGGATTGACGCCTCATCATCTGACACCTCATCGTCTGACACCTCATCGTTTGGTTCCTCATCGTCTGATTCTAACTCGAAAGGTTCCACCCTTTCCAAACTTTGAAGTTGTGCCCAATTGGATAATTTTGTCCATCCGTCCTCTGAAATGTGTTTTGTGCAAATTTCCAAGTAATTGAGGTACGGAAGTTGCAGAAAACCTTCATCCACACAGATATCATCTATTGCTGTTGATTCGTGCGCATTGACCATGATAAATCGTCTCAAATCTGAAAACACAATAACAATGTAATAATTACATTTCTATAAAACATTTTATTGTGGAACAAGCAAGAGTGTAGCACTTACTTATCAAACAAGTAATATTTGCTGGATTGTACTCTTTCTCTAGAGAACCATTTGGGGCCTCAGCTGTATTCATCCCTCTTAGCTCATAAATCCCTGTGATTCCTTCCGATGAGAGTTTTCCTCCCAAAACTTTTAATTCAGCCAGATTCCTCCAATGTCGACACACAGATCTAAGTACACATGAAATATGTTCGAATGAACACATAAATTGATTAAGCATACTAGCAATAAAGTACTGACCGAAAGCCTTTGTTATCCAGATACAATTTGGCCTTTACCACCCCAGGGAACCAGAGCACTAGCTTCTTCACATCCGAGGAGGAAATCGGGTAGTCGATCGTAAGCGAGGTTAACTTCGTTAGCAGTGGCATCTGGACTAAAGTTGATGTCAGTCCGAGCAATTACGTTATTTATTGGGATCAAGGGTTCGTAAGTGTCAATAGGATATGTCAGCACCAGCTTTGAAAGGTTAGGCATGAAGAGTATGAATTCCATAGAGTCCGAAATCGTGTCAGACAATTCTAAATATCGTAGCTGATTAAATTGAACTCCCCATAGAAATCCTGATGTTGGAAGTCCGTGTTGTCCACCATATAAGTGCAATTTTTTCACCTTCATTTGTTGCTGGAACAGACGGGCAACTTCCGCATTGTCGCTGCTGAAGTCACGAATTGTGACATTCTATACACAAATAAAAGCCATTATTAACCCAGCGTTGTCCTTCAAAATAATGTTCAAATTTTGGTTACAACTTAGAATTTACCATAAGATTCGGATACGCCATAAAAATCTCCTCCCAACTGATGGGAAGATGCGAGCTATCATCATCCCCGTCAAAAGTATATCTTAGTGAGGTCAGATTCGGATTTACTCTGACGTTTTCATCCAACGGAGCAATTTCCTGGTGGAGGGTTCCCCCTTCTCCATTAGCCGTTTCGTGGAAATACTCCTCAGTTTTGGACATTTCTCAAACAAAACGTCCCGGATGACATCCACGCCCACCATTTTCACATAGGTTAATATCAAGGTGTCAATTGACGCTCCAAACTTGTCCCAGAAGGCATCCAGCACGTCTTCAGAGTCACCGTGGAAAAGTAGCTTTCGAAATTTGTAGTACGAAAGACCAACCGACGAGCGGGTATTGTTGCAAAAGCCTCCATGAACCTGGTAAGGGTCGAAATATCGCCAAACTTGACAAGTGTCCTCTTCCTGAAAATGGAGGTGTCCCTCCAGAGCGTGGAGACTAAGCGAACCGACTTCAAATCCGGAAGGGGGAGGTATTTGAAAATATTCTCCAGTATCTGGTAATAGTCAAAATAAAACAGGAAACTATTACACGAATAAAGAACCTTGTTGCAGAGTTGTTTCTCAAGAAGGATGGCTTCAAATTAAGAATTAAATAGTGAATAATTGCTAACTACTCCAAATTAGTGATGAGCACTGGATTCCCAACAAATGACTACATTCACTTACCACGGGATTGGAGATAACCTTGTCCCCAGCTGTTAATTGGTGAGACTCCATTTCAACCTCAGCTTCTCCACTAATTTATGTTTCCCACTAATTTCAGAAATGAAAGGATTTCTAGAACATCAACAAATTGTTGACAACAATCAATATTCCTTCGGACACAAAACTGGAAATAACATGCAGCGCTCTGTCCGATAGCTCAATGTCTCATCTCACTGAGACGGATTTATCTTATCTTATTTCCTTATCCAAAATCGTGGTAGTAGGTCAAATAAAATTATGTTGGTTGTGATAAGTGCGGGGAGAACTTGGTTATTGATTGAAATGCTGATGAGGAAATTTATGAAAATGTCTCATATTTTTGATATTTCATTTATGATTAATCCATGATTTAACCATGCTTTTAAAGTTAAAATATTGAGACAAATCCGTCCGACCATATCATCTCCAAAGTTGGGTTATACCTAAACATCGGTAATCCTAATCCTTTCATGTACAGACCAAATTTACTTTCAGGATGCTGATATGGTATGGTAGGCAGGTGAATAAATACACACATTGCAAAGAATCCAGTTACATTCACATTCACTTCACTCATTCCAATATTGCATACATAAAAATGTGTCAATATTTTATTTGCTCATTCAAAAATTAACCCTGTATAAAAATTTATCCAACTTTATTCCAACCTTCAACACGTACAACATACTCTTGTCCGACACCAGTTTCTTGTAACTTAATTCACAAACAATTCTCTCCTTACAAGAATTGAACAATGGAGAAATCCGGCCTCGAATTAGAAACCAGAGCAAATTACGACGTTCTCTAGTTCAGGCCACG
>JAAXNX010002468.1:0-13406 GCA_036491905.1 Folsomia manolachei
CCAGGATTCCTTCTTGGTCACTAATTTGTAATATCTCTTGCTTTACTCCCTTCCCTTCCAGCTCGTTGAACAGGAATGAAAATGACAATAATACCAAGTCAAGTCAAGCTCTTGCAATTTCCTGGAATCAAACGCTCAAGAATTTAATATCCCTTCTATCAAGTAAACTATTATTGCTAGCAAAATATTAGGAATTGGAATTTATCACAAATTATTGGGAAATTGAGCTTATTTCCAACCCAAAGTTCTTTAATGTTGGAGGGTAGCGTACCGTAAAATTATAACGTTGTCTGTACCCATTCAGCCAGACATTCGTACATAAACTAGGCACAAGTGGCTTAGTGGCCACTGCAATAACTGCTACAGACAAGGACAAGAGTTGCATCCGAATTAATACAGCTTTCTCTTTCTATTCCCATTTCGTGGTGAAAGGTTGGATACCCGGATTTCAGAGAAAGTCCGAACCATTCCTTCCTACATTGCTCTCCGCTTTCCCAGGTTTTCCCAGAATGAAACAAATGAGGACAGTGGGACATCATAAGTTATCCGCCACTCCCCCACCACATCCTCTGACTTTCTCTCCTTTCTCCTCTCCAAAATAGGAAAGTAGCTGGTCCACTTTCTCCACTATCCTTGCATCCACCACTTTCTCCACCACTCCCAGTATTAATTAACTTGTCTCCGTCTTGACCCACCCTACAAAACTCTGACCTTTTCCCACTTTCTAATGAAGAATCTCTCAAGAATCTTGGCTTTCTTTTCACTTTCCCTCTCCAAACCACTATCTGTTTGGTTCCTAGACAAAGTTTTGATTTAAAATTCTTTCTCCTTTTCAACCCCAGACTTTGATTTGACTTTGAAAGAAAGGTTTTGACAGGAGAAAGTAACTTCGGCCCAAGTAGCAAATTCTGGCTGACATTGACTAAGCCACTCTTGCTTTCTTCTGGTAAATGTATCGTAGTTTCCTTCTTGCCCACTTTCTCTGATACAATCACAAGTATTGATCTTTCTTATGTAATGCACTCTCTACAAAATGGACCATTTCCAGTCACTCCCTTGTAAGTAACCCAGTAAATATCGCTGGCTCCCCGATTTTTAAGTGTTTCCTTCAAAATTGCATTGCTAATGTAATGGCTCTCCTAACCGGACTTTCTCTCCATCTTCAGATAGTACTTGACTTACTTTCTCCTCACATATGACCAACTCATATTTATCCCACCAGATGCTGAATTGCGTCACCAGTGCATCCCCAAATGGAGAAAGTTTGGAGATAAAATAAAATAAAAACTTGTGGCCACCATACTATCCTCCCTCCCATGTAACAAGGTTTTACTGTCATCACCCAGGATTACAGGACTCTCCATATTGTGCCGTAACATAACATTTTCGGTACAATCCCATTTTGATCAAGACCCCAGCTCACACTCCATTCCCTGCAAAATTGTAGCGAATACTTTGCCAAATCTTTGAACAGATTCTCCTGCAATTTCACAACTTTTGTTTTGTCCTTATTTGTTTTTGTCTTGATTGGAGGAAATCCCCATTTCCCATTGTTTCCTTTCCCCTTGTTTTCCAAACATTGTTTTGTTTGTTATTTGGCTTGTTCCAGCCAAACTTTAAGCTCAGCTTGCAAACGCCTTTTTGGTTTGGTCAAGTTTGGTTCGCCCAGGAATTTTATGGTTGAACGCTTCTTTCGCCAACCCTTCCTCCTTGTCGTTCCCTGGAGCAAAGTTCATTTCCAGTTTACACTTTCTTGGTTCTGTCTCTAAAACCCGGGTGCGGATTCATTCATAGACATTCAATTTAAGTTGCAATTGTTTCTTAACGACGGTCCAAGGCTGAGTTTGAGTTAGTTGGCTGCTCCTGCTGATGCAGTTCCTTCCTTTCCTGGAGAAGAATAGCCTAGAAATGAAGCCCGATAAAAAACGTAGGCTCTAAAATAACAAAACAAATGCCTCCAGAGAGAAATATCTTTCTCCACGATCTCCTCCTGGTAAAGCTCGTAAGGAACCAGTGTCAGACACTGTTGGCGAAGGGTAATTTACTTAAATTGAATTCAATTTAAAATTTGGCAGATCCAAACTTAAGACTCTCTCGCCCTTTATGAAGACTTTCTATTTTCTGAAGGTCTTGGTAGAGTAGATCCTCATAAAATGCAAACCACCCACAAAATTGGGTGATATTTACAGACAAGGCTTCTCTTCATCACTAAAGACACGCTCCTTGAGTCAGTTGCTGGAGAAAGTCTTCCATTTCCTAGAAGGAGAAAGATTCCCGTAAAAAATGAAGTCCTTGGTCTTTCACCCATTAAATAAAGCGATGGGCAGGGTTGGTTAGTTGACTTTCTCCATAAAATCAAGACTCTGTCTTCAGAGCCTGGTTTGGTATTAAGTCGATACATCACCTCGGTTCAACTTGCACCGATTCGGTTGGAGAAAGGCAGGCGAGAATTGTGGCATAAAGTACAGGCTCAATTTGCAATGGTAATAATGCAGACCACACGGATGACAGTGAGCTAACAAAGCAAAAAATAAAGTGGATCCCTCCAGCTGTGACATGGACAAAGGTTCCGAATCTCGGATGGGAATATTCCCATTTTTTACTAGGGCTAGGAGTAGGTCAATTTTTGGCGTTGATGTTGATAAGGCCTTGCATGAGCTCTGCAAGATTGTTGACTAATTTTGTTAAATTTTTAAACATGCAAAAAAGGAAAATCTAATTTCAAATTACAAAATATAATTCGTAAAATCCTATGCATTGTCTTTAACCACTTACAATCAGGTGAACGTATTTAACAACTTACTTGTTTTGGATAAATCAATCTTATACATTGATTAACCACTTTGGATCTAAGTTTGCAGCTTGTTTTAAAAGGATATTAAATATTTACTTTGTCTTGGATCCTCTACATGGCCTGTTCGAACTAGAAAACAGGTTTGATAGCATCAAAAATGTAGTTTTAATATTTAGCCCCGACCTTCGTCCCATATTTAAGAAATTATAAAATGCTCTCCATTCCCATTCCTTTGATATCACTCCATATTTAGGTCGTGTTACGCCTTACTTTCTCCAGCAGGGTAAATTTGCTCCACGACATTTTTCCAGCAAGAAATGAGTCCAAGTCCAAGTTACTCCCGTAATAAAAACTCGCTTAACTTTCTCTCTCCAGGTTTCTTTCTCTCCCGAATTTTATTTAACCCCAGAAAATGCCCCCTTGATAGCTCCCTGATTGTGGGAATGACTTTCCCGACTTTCTCCACCAGAATGCAAAAACCTTTCCCAATAAAAGGACCAGAAGACTTTCTCCCATTTTAATTCTAAAATGTTTACCAGTCCGCTTTCTCCGCATATTTCTTTCTCTCCACCGGAACTTGATTGGTTCCTGTTTCTCTCAGCTCACTAACCGACGACTCTCTTTAACGACTTTGTGACTGAGTTGTAAAGCTTTGCCTTAATCTTCAAGCTTTCCCGTTTTTTACTACGCTCCCGATAAATTTCTGGGAAAGGTTGTAAAATTTCTGGAATTCTCTCCAGATAAAAAGAGTGCCTTCGTTTTTTTCTCCAGAAGTCTCCAGAAGTCAAGTGATGAGTCAAGGTATTGCCCTGTAGTTGGTAGTATACTACGTAGAATGGTTTGAAATGGAATTCGGGTCACTTGGTCGGTGTTTAATGGTCACCAGAGACGTCACTGTATTTCTAGAATCCTGTCCTGTTGTAAAGGAACATGGACAACCTACAAAAATTGCTCGTGTCCTGCTCCCAATGGCCATTCCGCTTCTTAAAGAAACCTACCGAGTCTCAGAATCTTACGTAATTTAGCGACTAGAAAAAAATTCTTTACCGTATTTTTGCTAGGTTCGCAGAAGCAAAATGCGAATTTCCGCAATGAAACGTAATCAAACTTTCCTTTTAAAAAAGGTTACAGCTCAGAATTCACTCACTCAACGTAGCTCCGGAATGATTTCATTGAATCAAAGAATTGAGTTAGTCTTTGCTTTCTCACAAAATGTTCCCAAAATAAAAATACTTTAGCATCTTGGAGAAAAGTGTGCCAAAGAGTGCAAAAAAATGCGGTCATGGAGTGAATAAAAAGGTGGCGAATCAGACTGGAGTAACTTCACTAAATATCCAGCACAAAAGGTGGTAAACATCGGGAGAAAAAAATGAATCAATCCTTCTCTTTTGGACAGGGTTCCGTCAATATTTGGGCAAAACTTGCACAAAATCTTGAGACAAAATTGGCAAAACCCTTGCAAAACCTCGCCAATCTTACTCTTGTTCTTTACCTAAATCCCTGCACTTTAAGATCTCAATCTTTGCCAAAAACAGTGCGAAATCCTGGTCCTTTTCTTTCCGTCGAAAAAGTACGACACCCTAGAATTTGAATGTCGAAAATGTCTCGGGAAATTGAGTCCCTCACTTTCTCTTCCTTGACTGAACCGATCAAGTTTTACAATAAGAAAACCAACTGACTCCCAATTCCATCTCCGATTTGACTGACTGAGTTGACATTCGATTTAGATTTTAATCCGACATTTACATTACCAATATCAACATCCATCCACCTTACAACTCCCTTAAACCCACCTTTCTCCGCCTTTCTCTTACAGTAAGAGTCTTACTTTCTCCTAAAAATGCGGAACATACCCCCGTAACAGGGGATCCTTCTCCGTAACATCCCTCGAATTGATGCATTATGCATAACTTTCTTTTTTCGGTTCCCAAACTTTCTCCAGACTTGATCTCTCCTCTTGATCGTCCTATTTACACGAATTAAACTTGTATTTGATCGATTCCAAGGTCTTTTCGGGATGACGGGTCATTTTATTGTTTCTTTTCCATCACCTACGGAATCCCGTATATTAGCTTCTACCCGGGTTTTAGAATTTTATGTAAAATGAAGTGAAATGAAAACATGGGCTCCTTTCCCGGTTGAGTAGACTCCTACATAAATTTCCTTCCTTTGAGTTTATTCAGCTGTGAAATCCTGCCAAAGTCTTTTCCAGGCTGGAAATTCCAGTTTCTGAAGTAGACTCAATTCCTGATCTGGAACTGGATAAAAAGCTCCATCTTCATTCCAGTCCAGTGCCTTTCCGAAGCTAGCTTTCTTTAGAAAGCTTTTTAAAATATTTTGAAAAAGAATTTATCAGAATTATCCCTCAATTTGGAGTCCCTTCCCTTTTCAAGGCTTTTGCAAGCTCTTTAAGGAACTGGTGGTGATGATGTGTGTGGATTTTGGAAATTAAAATGTGCAAAATTCCCAACTAAAGCCAGTCATGGTTGACAGCTTGGGAAAGTTTTTAAGGGAATTTTAATATTGCTAAGTGCACAGTCTGACAGAATGGATTTGAACTGCAGTCCAAGTAAGAAGCTGGCTGAAAGGAAAGTCATCAAAGTGATCCATTTTTGGAAACTAGACTATTTTGATGCCTACCCGAAATGCAGTGGGATCCTTGGGTCCTTTTCTTGTCTAAATATACAGTCTACTCCATTGCCTCCTATTTCTATTTCCTTCTTAAATCTAGATTCCTTTGTCCGACTAGTGAATATATTCTGGAATCCGGCCGGCTAAGGAAGTAAATGGAAAGTTGGCACCGTCATGAATTGACTGACTTTCTCTTTCTTGCAAAATACGACCAGGAAACATTTTGCAAGACAAGGTTGATCCCAGCAGATTTTATTTTCGCAATCTATCCAACATCCAGTAATTATACACTCCTCCAAAATCCTCCATCCTCCATCAAACTCTTACAAATGCGTACTTTTGTCCATTTCTCCTGGAATGAAGTCATTTCCACAAAATATTTCTATTTTTAACCCCCACTCTC
The DNA here is from genome assembly GCA_036491905.1 of Folsomia manolachei. NCBI lineage: Eukaryota > Metazoa > Arthropoda > Collembola > Entomobryomorpha > Isotomidae > Folsomia > Folsomia manolachei. The sequence goes on from JAAXNX010002468.1 coordinate 5,829, forward strand.
AATCCCTCCTCTGTTTTGGCTCTTGCTCAATTTTTCCAGCCAGACTTTCTCCAACAAAAACATGGTTTACTACTGAATTACTTTACTCCAACTCCAACTTAACTTCAGATCCGTAAACATGTTTGCTTTCTCTTCAACCATACACTAAGCGAAGTTGAATAGGCGACCAAGATTCTTCTCCAGACTCGAGTATTATGTAAACCACTTCAAACCTAATCTCCAGATCAGATCCTCATCTTCATACATTAGCCAGAGCTCCCTGTTTACATAACCAATCACTGGAGCATGTACGGAAATCTGTATCGTTCCCATTCCGGCAGCCTTTTGACAGCGTCTGACACCAATTTGTTAGTGTAATTCGAACCAAATTTTTGCCCTAATGTAACGCAAAACGTTAAAAAACTCGCCATGATTTCCGCATCATGATCCGAAGCGTGGCGTTATGTTTACAAAGTTGGAAATGATTCGCGAATTTTTGTATGTTTTGCATATTTTGTGTAACAAAATCTTCTCTTTTTCCAGGGACTCGTTCCGAACCTCAGCCTTTGCCCTCTATTTCTGGACCACGCCCACTTCCTTCCCTTCAAAATTTGACAAGCATATCCAGTCTCAACTGCGGGATTTAGCATACCCGGTGGTCTACCCGGTATTCAATCCGGGAATCAATACCTTTCATATAATTCTGGAAGGTTGCATCCATCTTCTACTTTGTCCACGTCCAGTTCTACCACACCCACAGTCACTTCAGCAGTGGATGGGGTTCTGGATGAGGATTATCCGTTTGAAAATAATACTTATTCTAATACCACTGTGCCCTTGGGTGAGAATTTGGAGTGAATTTGGAGTAATTTGGCAAATTAATGACTAATTTCGAGCAATTTTGAGGAATTTTTTACTTATTCTTGACAAATTTTTGGCTAATTTTGATTGATTTTTTTTACTAATTCTGACAAATTTTTGGCTAATTTTATCTAATATTGATTATTATTTCCACAGGTGACACCGCATTTTTAAAGTGCACCATAAAAAATCTCGGAGAACGCGAGGTAACCCCACTACCCGACTAATTAACCAATTACTTACTTAATTACCTTCTCCTTATCTTGTCTCAGGTATTCTGGATAAGACGCCGCGACATGCATATCATATCCGTTGGGAAAAACGTGTACACAAACGACGAGCGTTTTCATGTCCTCAACTTTGAAAATTCAGACGATTGGGTCCTTCAAATTAAATACGTGCAAAAACGGGACAACGGATCCTACGAATGTTCAGTAAGTAATTACTCGCAATTAAATCCTCCTTTGCAAATTTCTATGAAACTCATATTTGCCAATTCTCCAGCCGGCGCCTGTTAAAATAATTGTATCACAATCTCTCTCCCGTCATTAGCATTAGTTGGCGTTATTATTTGTCTGTCCCAATTTTAGGGCATGATTAACACTAACGAGCCTTTGAACTGTTTCATTGCAAACTTTGCCAAATCCTCGCCAAAACTCAACTTTTCTACTCCATTCAGTCCCCGGGTTTCGGGGTGGATTTCATCGGTGAATACTAAAATCCGCGATACAGGACATGCTACAAATTGCCAAATCTAAATTTGAGATTCATAAACTTTTCCCATTTCTGGGGATATTGTGGCTTAACCGAGCCACTGGATTTGCCTGCAGAATTGGCAGAATCTCTCTAGGAAGAACAAGAGATTTGCCGAAATTATTTGGCTTATATTTAAATACCTGACGTCATCACTTTGTTCTGGAATAAAGCCGGATTTTGCAAGGATATTATTTGGCTCGGAAATGAGATTGGCAGGAAGAATTTACTAAATTTGCTTCCTTATAGAACAATAGGAGACTTTATGCTCTGCATTTCAATTCCGGGTCCTTTTTTAAGATAATTTGACACTGATAAGCGAGATGAGATTGTTGGGCGACAATTTTTAGTTTAGGAGGTTTTTGGCATGTTTTGTTTTTAGAGGTGGTTAGAGACTCGTTGTAGTCTTCATTCTGAGGTTGTTAATGACCTTAACAGCTCCTTGGCATGATAACCGGCTCTATTTCTGTGTGATAACCTTTTCCAAACCCAGAGATCTTTCTAAAAAAAATTCACATCCTCCAATTTGCATCTAATTTACTTAACCATAATTTAATTTGATACAATTCACCATCCGCCGTCACCCTATCTCATTTTCTTCTCATTTAAATTAGTGGTTTGCGTAACTAAATTTGAGTAACATCCTACGAATTAGTTTCTTACCAACTTTAACTGCTGCCATTTCAGTTATTTGCTCAAACTAAGATTTACACGGACAAGAGGAAGAAACAAATATTTAGATCATTTTTTATATACATCAGGTTCACTTAATTAAATTTGAGTAACATCCTACGAATTAGTTTCTTACCAACTTTAACTGCTGCCATTTCAGTTATTTGCTCAAACTAAGATTTACACGGACAAGAGGAAGAAACAAATATTTAGATTATTTTTTATATACATCGGTACGCCACATTGTTGTAGATAAAAGTTTGCTGATTTTCGTCATTTGGCAATGTGAAATGGTAATGGCAAAATAAATCAACTTCCTTGTTAAAGATTCATTAAATCATCCCGACAGTAAGAGGATGGCGACACATACTTAATTTATATTAATTAAACATCCCCTAGAAAAATAAAGGTACAAATTACCCTTTCAAGTTAAGCATCCTCGTTCTTATCAACCCTTATCATGATAACCTACTCTTTACCTTATCCAGAAATGTGCATTACCTCTCTTCCACAAACTTATCTGTTCTCTCTCATGCTTTACCCTTAAAAATCTACATTACCTTAATTTTACCCAATTTCCCCTCCATCAGCATCTCGACTCATTTCCTCATTTAAATTAGTGGATTAATTAAATCTAGAGCAACACACATCCACAACTTTGCTCCAATGAAGATTTACCCACCCCAGAGATAGTCTTAGCCTCACCTCAATTCCAATTTCCTCCCAATTTCCGGTACGTCGACATCCTCCATGCTTGTTACTTGTTAGTAAAATCGTCCTTTGGTCAGGTACTCTGCCATCTTAATTACGTTTTGGTCTGGAGACTCGAACTCTGCCTAAGTTCCATCCAGTCCTAGCTTAAATGAAATGGATTGGTCTCTAATCCCGGAGACAACCTGACTTTATCCGACTTTCCCTACTTTCCCCGCTCTCAAGTAGTTGAACAACTGTTCTGCTCTTGACTCAGATTCAAATTACATTAAGAANACCTGACTTTATCCGACTTTCCCTACTTTCCCCGCTCTCAAGTAGTTGAACAACTGTTCTGCTCTTGACTCAGATTCAAATTACATTAAGAAAGTCCTCCCATTTAAGGAGTGAGTGAGTCGAGATAAGCTCCGAATTTCTAATTTTAAGCCAAACTTTTGTTCCACGTCTCAGTTGTGGTTTGACAGACAAAGTAAAGAGTTCGAGTTGATGATGAATTGTCTCTTCATTTAAATTCATCTCAATCTCTAAGAGCCCGACATATTTGCAATGTCCGTAATGAAATGAAGGATGGAGAAAGTTGGGCTGGAACATGTTCCAAGATTTGTTTGTTTGATGCATCGATACCACTCTTATCTCGGTAACCTTTGCCTTTTGCGAAAATATAAGTATTTCCAAAAAAAGAATGTTACTCCGCTAAAATGTTATCTGAAACATGCAGAAATTCACAATTAAGAAGAAAGAAACTTCTTCAAAAACTTATTAATTGCTCCTTAACTTCTTAAGTGGTCATTACAGTCTGACGTCAAAGGTCTTTCTTTTTGCAAAACCTTTGCAAACCTTCTGTCTGCAACGGATTGCGAATCGCATTGACTCTGGAGAAAGTAGAGCAAGTCCGACATCCCGTCAGACACCAGTAGATAAGACAAATTAAGTTCTTTCTCCAAAATTGGATTTGTGTTGATGTTTCCCAACTGAAGCTCAATATTCGGAAAGATTCCTGTTGTCAGTGTCCATGTTCCTTCCAAAAAGAAAGTCAACTTTCTCCCAAAGTCTCCCAAGCAGGACACCGAGAGTCGTCTCGTATTTTAGAATTTTAACCAACAAACTTTTTATTCAATTCCCGACAGACTTTCTCCACATGCAAACTTTTTTTAAGAAAGTACGAATGTCTCCTGGACTGTGATCCATCTTTTTTTGCGTAGTTTCGCCAAAAAACGGGAGAAAGTCATCCACCCAGATCGTGACTGGTGGCGGTTGCCTTGTTCGTGACCAAGTGGGAGAAACATGTCTCATCAAATAGTTAATAACTCGCAAATTATTTCGCCAAATTATTTCCTAGCTTCGAGGTTTAACGAGTTTCGTGACTTTCCCCACAGACTTGTTATCAAATGCAGCTCGGGGTTGCTTAATTATTGCAATTTCGCCAAAACTGCGCAGTGACCAAGCAATAAAACCAGCAAGAAAATGGATGATGTTGCTTCGCAAAAAATCAACAAGTCCCAAAAGAAAGTAGATCACGAAACAAATGACCATCAAACAGCCAAAGATTGCTCTTTTGTGGTCTCTCCTTATCTTTGAGGTTATCGGAACCATTCCGGTTTTGAGGATAAATTAAAGAATTCTGTCTCATCCTTCACTCAGGCTCTTGCCCTGGACAAGTTGTCCACAAAGAGTGATCTTTCTCCACAATACTCTGCTTTGTAGACCTTCTTTCTCTGTTTACTTTCTCTTTTAATGTTTTGTTCTGTCTCCGTATTCTTTCAATTGAAGCCGGATATCGTAATGAGATCTTTTCTTGGGAACATTGTCCAAAAAACGCTAAGAAAAGGATGACATGACATCTGAAATTTGTTTCGTGTCCAGCTACAATTGTTCGTACTTGGATTTAGACTAGTTTCTCGGAGATATTTCCCTTTTATCTCATATCGCTGTAGACTAAACCGGATTTTTAATTTAAAAAAAAATAAAGACAGACGAATAAACTTATTTTTTTGACAGAAAGGTTATCGCAGAATTGTGCAGTTATTAACTCGATTTGTCTTATGTTCCAAGCCAAAGTCGGGTTTAAAACAATTTCATACATAATGAAATAAACAGATTGGGCATTGCGAAGATGAAACACTTATAATTTATAACAATGGCTTAGATCAGAATTCTAGCTGCCAAACTAATTAAGCACATGAACACTTATCTTCATTCCTCCCATATTTCCAGGTATCTACCGGAAAAGGGATAGCATCCTACGCGGTCCACGTCTTTGTCGCCGTACCTGAAGCATTTATCCTGGGCAATGGCGAGTACCACATCCAAGAAGGAAGTACCATCAACCTTGTCTGTATCGTGGAAAAGGTAACACTTATCTTTTTACATTGATAAGCTTCCTCACTGATAACCATCTTATCATTCCTCCAGAGTCCCAAACCACCCGACTACATCTTCTGGTACCATAATGACCGCATGATAAACTACGACAAGGATCGAAACCTCCGGATTCAGACGGAAACCGGGTCTAAAACACACTCGAGACTGATTATTGATAATGCTCAAGTATCTGACTCAGGTAAGATAAGCCAACACTTGCCAATTTTTGCAAACATTTTCCAAATTTTTTACCCACTCTTTAGGAAACTACACCTGCCACATCTCCAACGCCGACCCAGCCTCAACTCTTGTGTATATTTCACAAGGTCAGGTCACAGGTCATGCGAGACTCTTATTTTTACTAACTTATCATTTCTATCTAAATCTCTCTCTAAATTCATCCCCTCCTTATCCAATAGGTGACAAAATGGCCGCCATTCAACGAAGAAAGTCATCCGCATCCGTGTCCAATTACTTCTCCGACTTTCTCCTCCACTCCCAAGTTCTCTCCATTCTTCTCTTGCTCATCAACTAGACATAATTCGGCTACTTTCTCCATAATATGTGGCCATCACCCAAAACTTTGTACGTTTAATTATTTATGAGAGTTATGAATTTAATTAAAACTCCAGAAATCATGCACTCATCTCACTCACTAAGAAAGAAAACTTAATTTTTCACGTAATTAGCGCAATTAAGGGAGACTACCTCTAATAAAAATATGGTTATTAGCATAAAATCCGGAATTATGATGCCCGATGCTTTACAGTGTAAGATTAAATGAATGTTTGGAAATAAAAGGAAAAATTTGTCATGAAATTCAATGAATTTTGCAATTCTTGGCATTATAATGCATCACAACAATCAAAGAATCTGCAAAACTTTATAAATATTGCAACTCGTCCAAAACCAAAACCAAAACCGTCGCCAAAATACAAAATTTCTAAATCCCGAAAAATGCAGCTTTTTACTCCGAATCCGAGAAATGTTCATCCCCACATTTCTCCAGCTAAACTTGAACGCAATGAAATTAGTTTAATTACTCTGGAAGAAGTTGCATCTGGAGCTGGATCCACCCAGAACTTTGGGAAACTCATCCATCCATTAATTTAAAATTACAAATTCCTTTCAAAGAGAAACTTTAATTGAGACATTCCACCGCAGGCCCAAACCTACCCAAGCCACACCACAGTCTCCCGGATTTTAATGCGGACCCATTATTACCCGGTTTATAGGCACTAGTGTCTTTTATGGGTGGCGAAATAAGGCCTACGATTCACAGGGAATCATTCACTAATGTGGGAACAAACTTGTGTCGGTGGCTTTCTCTAAAAATCCTTTACTTTCTCCAATAACCCTCATATTTCAATCTTTTCTCCGTTTATTGCGTAATATTCTCACATTTATTTGGATTTTGACAATGGTTAAGATTCCTTATATTCAATAAATCACTGCGAATTTGGAGCCCAGGTCAGATCCAGGTCAAAAATTCCAGGTCAAAGGTCAGCCCGAGACTTAGGCTCTCTCAGCATAAAGTGGACAAAGTCTGAAGCCTTCCTCCGGTGATGATACTCTCCAATGAGCCGTCCTCCATTATAATATTTGAATGTTGGATATCCGGTTATCTCGTATTTTTCATAAATCTAAAGCAACACCGAATTAGAACCTTATCACGCGGGTTATCTTCAGAAATAACTTACCGATGGATAAATCATGCAATCAATCGCCGCCAAGGAGGCACTCGGCCGTTCCGACGCCAACATCTGGGCGGCTCGAGCATATTCTGGTTTCGAACTGCGGCAATGACCGCACCCTGTGCACAAGATAAGTTTATAGCAAATATTTGCAATCATTTGCTAATTGTTCCTTACAAGGCGCATAAAACATGATAAGCAAACTCCCACTGGATCGGATAACGCTCTCAATGTTCTTATCCGTGAGAAAGGTCACCCGCTCTTGACCCGAGAGTCCATTCCAGTCCGCGTAACATCTTCTAGGAAGCAGGGACACTGGTTGGGCCAGACATTTGGTCAATAGTCCCTTACAGAGTCCTTGACCCGGGGTCACTGCGGCCGTATTGAAGTTGAAGCTCTGCTGAATGCCTCCTGGAACCGAAATCGGACCCAATCTCACATCTCCATGCTTCCCTTTAAGTCCCGGAAGTGGACCTCTGACCCCAACCAAGGTTCTCGCAAGTTTCGTCAGTAGTGTCATATTTAATAGGATTTGAAAAGTTAGGAA
>JAAXNX010002469.1:0-13404 GCA_036491905.1 Folsomia manolachei
TCCGCGAGTAGCACTCTTGATTTCTTGGAACTTTACCATGCCAGAGTTGCAATAAATAGAGCCAGTTCTTTGATTTGATTTGAATCTTTATTACCGTGTCTTGCCGATTCATTTTACAATAGTACAATGTTCTTCCATCAGTGACACCATTTGTTATAAATCAATTAATTAGTTCGGATGAGTTGTTCAAGGTCTACTACACATTACAAGTAATTTTCCAGCTATTCTACGATTTTACCAACGTTGTCATCGCGGTTTTAACTGGGACTGGTGCGTTATTTGTGTTGTTTATAATTTCTTTACGCTTACAATGTTTGGCATCTTTCCCATTCTGTTGTATCTTCTCTGTGTCTTTGTATGTTTTGCTGCGAGTTACGTCCTAGAAACCCTGGTTCCTGAAGGGATTAGTATTTTTGAGAAGGCGGAGGTTGTGAGTGGGAAATGGAAAGGGAATCTGGAGTTGAGTAAAGATCTGAAATATTTGAAGAGAAAGATCAGAGCAGTGAGAAGTGTGAGAGTGAGGGCTTGTGTGGGATTATTCTCTTATAACTTTTTCCACTTTAAGACCTCTACAAAAAGGACGATACTCAGTGAAATTATCAACTACACAATAACTGCGTTACTCTCAGTTAAAAAGTAAGGCATTCCTTAATTTGTGTATGTGCAAGAACTCAGAATAGTACAGGCTTATTCGTGCCTGATAATAAATTGGTGTTGCAATAGTGTTTGTTAACAATAAAAGTCTCGTTTAGCATATCAGTTTGCATAAAGTCACAACTTATCTAAGTCCAAACATCATTAAAATCAACTAAGCCTGTATTCCACTGGTTGATGGCGAAACGCTTTGAAGCACTACTACAATATTAAACTTTAAAAAGACTACATATCATGGTTTACGTTTTATTTGCAGTTTTTATATTAAATTAAGCAATCATTTGCATTTATTATATCTGACTATAATGTTGCATTGCAGACAAGCTAAAGTTTTGGGAAAATAAAATAAATTTAATGCTACACTACAAAAAAACCTTAATTTATTCATATTTATTTAACTTAACAACATAATGTTTACTCTGCAAAAGTCTTGTGCAAACATTATTATGAATGCAATGTAAAACTCCACTTTTTCCTCTATTTTATTAAAAGTCTGACACAAAGCTTGTGTCAGATTAAAACCAAAATTACATCTTTAAAAGATAACCATTATCAGGACTAAGAACTGGAGAAAGTCGTCAAAATGGAGGAAAGTTATCAAATGGCTCGACTACATTATTCAATCGCTTTGTCTACAAAATATTCGACCAGATAGATGCTCAAGATAACGTAAAATCTGTTGGTTCCGAATTTTCGGATAGAATTGCACTTGATATTGTTTTATTTGTAATCGCCAGAAATGTATGGTAAACAGGTCGATGGGTAAAAGAGAATAGAATATTTTAGGGATTTGAAGAGGAATCTTATCATGATCTAGATTGGCGATTTGATAATGTCTATAATAATGAATCATATGTCTATTGTTATGTAATGAATCTTTTATTAACAGGTTAACTTAATGCTAATATACAAAAATATTATTATTTTATCTTTAACTCCTAAAACTGCGACAGAGAATAAATATAGAAATCCTGTTATAGTCACTACAATTCATGTTAGAATGATCAAGTTGATCACCTATAAAATTAATGATTAACATAAAAAAATGGTCACTCACATTGCTTTTCGTTTCTTCTTCGTATGTACATAATTTCAAATAATATTCCAGAATATATTAAGCTAGCTAAGGTTGGGAGTCCAAATTTTAGGAATCTTTCCCTGAAGACCGTGATACCGATATCCTGCTGCTATCAACATTTTGACAGCCACTATTTTTGGGATCTGAATAAAAAATAATAATCCTTTTAGCATAAATATGCGAAATATTGGCAAAGATTCTTAATTTAAGTCCTCACCTTATCTTTGTCTTGTTGAGATCGCGGGTCCTTTCCATTAAAGTTGCTCCCAGTCCATGGATAGATTTCGACGTTGTACCAAGAGGGTTTCGGAAACATCTTTGGCCTTATCCGGGTTGTCCCGCAGTGGTGGTAAATCATCGTTCGCAATATTAAGGTCAGGTCATTGAATTGCATATTGTTCTTCAGTTTTGGCCATTTACTGGGAATCCACCTGCATAACCAGAAATGATTATTCCAGAAATTTAGGCTAATTTGCGCAATTAAGTAACTAAATTTAAGTTCACCTACCCTTGACTCTCAGTGACGTTCCCGTCCTCTGTGGGAGGAGCCAGTGGAACGCGGAAGTTTTGCAAGGCTCCGGTCTCGTCAATCATGGACAAGGCGAAAGAGCAACAGCTCAATTCTGAAATTAATAAAAAAAAGCGTCATTCAAAGTTAAAATCACATTAATTACGACAATTGTGGGTGTCCCGCTCTTCAAAAATTTTAAAATAATTGTCCTAGTTTATTAGATTATTTAAATTCTTACGTTTCTTTGGAGCTGCTTTCCTCCCCAGATTTGGATTCGCTTGTAAATTTTTGCAATGATGGGAGGAGCCAGTGGAACGCGGAAGTTTTGCAAGGCTCCGGTCTCGTCAATCATGGACAAGGCGAAAGAGCAACAGCTCAATTCTGAAATTAATAAAAAAAGCGTCATTCAAAGCTAAAATCACATTAATTACGACAATTGTGGGTGTCCTGCTCTTCAAGAATTTTAAAATAATTGTCCTAGTTTATTAGATTATTTAAATTCTTACGTTTCTTTGGAGCTGCTTTCCTCCCCAGATTTGGATTCGCTTGTAAATTTTTGCAATGTTGACACATCTCCTCCAACTAATCCAGGTTAAAATTAAAAAATTGTTTGCAACTATTTGAAAATATTGGCAAGTTTCTGTCCATGGCATTGTTTATAAAAATTACCGGATTGCTGAAAGTTTGGCGAGCTGGAATATTGAGCAGGACGTCGTGAAGGTTCCAATTTCTCGGATTCTCGGGAACAATTGTATTCCCTGGCAAGGTAATATCCGACTCACAAACCGTCTCCGGAATTAGGGACAGAGCACTGTTATATTCGCTGGGTTTGAATTTATGTCGTCCAGCAGTTGGAGGTCGGTATATGGAGGTCATGTTGATGTTGTATTAAATTTTGAAATTAAATTCAAAGAAATTTAGGAAACTAATATTTTAATGAATGTGCACGTCTGGCTGAGCAAGTGTTTCTACTGAGTAAGCTTAGAATGACTGTGTCATTTTATATTTTAGTCAGGTATGCATATAGTCAAGGTTAGTCTTACCCGTGTAAAAAAGGTTTAATTATAGTTAAACCAGAGGCCGGAGGCGGATTAATCCTGTCTCTTAAAGCACTTACAATGTCTTGAGTGGGAATAAGTGCTGGTCCCTGGTTGAGTTATGGAGGAGAAAAGTGAAGGGTCAAGTGGTGGACCCTTTTCACTGTTCCACTTCTTTTTATGTAAGGGATATAGGTTTTGTTATATTACAAAAATTTAAATAAGTTCAATGCCATGCTATGACTAAGTCACCACTTAACTACGATATTATGTCTTGTCCGGTTTGATTCATCAATTTAAAGCAGGTTGCTTCGTTAATTTTTTTACTTTCTGTATCGAAGTGTGGATAGAAATATAAAAATCTAGAGATTTAAGCAACTATTCAGCTCCATAGTGGTAGTAAAGTTTATTAATCAAGCTTCAGTGCGAATTTAAACGACAAACATTGCGAAAGAGATGTTGAATTCGTTGTATTTACTGAGGAAACTACGAGCCTTTCTGGTGACATATTCAAGTAAACAGGAACTTGTACAAAATTTTGACACCACGATTTCAGATATTCTATTGTATATTCTATGCATAACGTAAATTTTAAGCGCTGATCGAATTAGTTTGCAAAGAGGATCCCAAGCGTATAGAATGCTATGGAACTTGTTTCCATAATTTAGAACGCGAATTAAATGAGATTGGTTTACTTGATGGATGGTTTCCATGACAACCTAAGGTTGTCAACCTTGTCCCCGTCTGATAATACAAGGACAAAAGTGTCAACCTCTCCAATACTAATACTAAAGGATACAGAATATTTTGGAGAGTTTCGTTGTTGATAACTGTTAATTAATGAGACACAAGCCTACCAAAATTTCAAAATAGTTGCAATCCGAGCCATATCTAATTCAAAATGTAAACATCCGCTTGAGCCGTGTTAAATTTTCCTTTTATTTACTCAGAAAATAGCTTTGTTGGAATGCCACAATTTTGCAGGATCAAAAATTTTTCAGAATAAATAATCTTGTTGTCCACGTATTCCACTTTTAAATACTTCAAAATTTTAAGAATTACCCAGCCAAAAACCTTGGTAACCTTGTTCAAATACATAATTGTGAAAACTTACAAACCCGAGAGTAGCCGATGAATTTGAAAATGGTTCAAAATTAGTATTTGGTCAACTACAATAACAGTAAACTCATAGTTTGGCATATGCAAAAATGTTGAATTACAAGTGGAGTGAGGACATCAACAAAGTTAGAACCAAACCTGATCCTCAATGGCATCATGGATTTTACGACTCTTCTCCCTATTTTATGCGTATTCTGCTCATTTTTCGCAGACTCTAGCCACCTCTTACTTTTTGCGTAAATGGATCCTGCTCCAACAAAAACAATCACATTGAACACCCAACAAGTCAAGGCTAACATCAGGAAGGAAATGAACTGCGAGGTTTTCATGGTTGAATGATATTTTATGATGACAAAGCCACCCAAAATTTGCACAGCAGGAGCACCCCCAGCAATCACAGGAAACACTCGGAACCTCACGCAACTGTTTAGGAGTGCTTCTAACACCTGTAATTTTCGATATTTTATGAAAGTGCACTCCAAGTTGCGGAACTCGTTCAAAAGAAACATGACGCCGGATAATAAGAAGAATGTGACATAGGGGACTTCAGACACAATCATTTGTGATATAATCAAGAATTCGAAGAAGGCCAACCCCAACCGAATCATTAGCATGGGTACACACCAGCCTGAGCAAGTTGAAAGTAGGAGGGACCCAAGAAATGGGAGTTGGCATGGTGATATAAAGACGAGGCCAGCCACTGCGACAACAAAACATCGGAGCGAGTATCCAAGAAGGTGTAGAATAGATTAGTAGCTACTCCCACGTTTCCGGGGAGTTGGTCACGTTCTGAATGTAAAGGTTTCAAAGATTATAAAAAATCTAGTGATTGAAATAAAATCATAATTTTTACCATTTCCAGTTTCTGAACAAAGGAGACTGAATAGCTGAACGCAGTCAGAGTTAGGAGACCACTCCCATCGGAATAGGATGATGGAGAGGTACACAAAAGAAAAAATACCGTCTTGAAATCGTTCCATGAAGGAGGCAGTTGTTGTGAGTAAAGAAATTATCTGTGCAATCATGTAGACTGAAGTGTAAATCATTGTGATTCGGACGAGTTGTAAGGCAATTCCACTTTTTGACTGGACCCGTTTTGAAGCAGGATTCCACGTGTAGGGAAGACAATGTAGTTTGTCTCCGTAGCCTAGGAGACGAATTAATCGTGGTAGAATGGCACTGGGAAGGGTTGTCATGGCTACTTTATTTTATTAGGACAATTTTAAGGAATGTTTAGGAATGTTGCAAATAGTCTCATAGTTGTATGAAATGAAAACTTGGATGGATTTGAGCACCAACAAAATAGAAAAGCAATCAATACACGAGTAGCAAATCATCCCTGTTTGTCATATTTACAAGTATCTATTAATGAACTGATTTCCGTGGTAGGTTCTATTAAGACGAGTTACAGTAGCTTAGTAAGACTGGTCTTGTTTATACGGCATTATTTAAAAATTTATGTATTCACACCGGTCAACATTTCAGACATTTCTGTCTTTTATGACAACAGAAGGGAATTCACATCCCAGAGAAATAATGACATTGAGTTTGCATGCATTTCTCTTTGTTGTCTCGGTGGTGGTGGTGGTATGAGCGGTGTCGGATTTATTTACAATCATCACCTGTTCCTCTATTCTCTTGTCAAGAATATTTACTTTGCTCACAAATATTAGGAATTTGGGTAACTTTAATAATTTTAAACCACAGTGAACTCTGTTATTTTAATAATTGAGCTGTATTTTATAACCAGATCAAAGATGAGTGTCCAGTTATGTTGGCTGTGTTTATCTTCAAACCAGGAAGTTTGTGAGCCTTCTCCCAAAAGGCTAAAAAATTCCAAAAACACGAAACCAAGCAAGTTATCAGCCGCAGGATGGATTGCCTTAGTTCAAATTGTTCATGGCCATGATAACCCTGTTTCTCAAGATGATGCTGAACTCTGTGTTTGTAAAGATTGTGCAATTTTGACGGAACAATCCTCCACAATTGGGGAACAGATTGTGAAATTAAAGACCCAGCTCAAGGAGACGATTGCTCTTATCCGGGATAAGATTCTTGAATCTGAACATAATAAGAAGTTAAGTGACAGCGATCAAGACCTAGAATCGGTGCGGTCGTTGAGACAAATAATACTTGATTTATTTGGAGGTGAGTCGTGAGTCGGTGAAAAATTGTAATGAATGTCATTGAATGAAGAGTTATTTTATGTTTATTTATTTTTAGATGAATCTCAGAACCACTTGATAACCAGTGCTGATTTACAAGTGAAGTTGGAGGTAGAAGATAACCACCACCAAGAATTGGAGGATAAGGATTACTCGGATTTTATGCTGCATCCAGAATCCGGTCAAGACTTTAAGCTAGAAGATGACCAAGGACAAGTAGATCTGGTAGCTGAATCTAGATCAACAGGGTACGGAATTAAATGACTATAATTGCACAAGCTAAACTAATTGTGACTGCGTTATTTTAGGCGGAAATGGCACCAAGGTTGCTAATCACAGGAAGAAAATTGACAATCATAAATCAAAATCTCGCCCAGCAAGGAAAAGAGGACGTTCTAACAAATTGGAAACTAGTCAACCTGTGGATGAACACCATTCAAATTCTGAAGAAGAAGCCAAATATTTAAGCTCGGATAGTTCCGAAATCCAAGACCAATCAAAGATCAAATGTACTCATTGACCAATTAAGTTCAACACCCAAGAATCTCTGGACTCTCACGTGGCGCAAATTCATTCAAGCTCTTGTCGTCTGTGTCACGCCACCTTTAAGACGAAATCACTGCTTAGGTCTCATCTCAAATCAGAGCACAAGTGTGACACACCTCATCAGTGCCCAATTTGTGGTAAATTATTCACAGCGGAGTCACTTTTAGCAAGTCACATCTTCCTGAAGCATGAAACGGAAGATAAACCATTTTCTTGTGGTCAATGTGGGAAGGATTTTACGCTCCAGCTAAATCTGGATAGACACACAAAGCTTCATGAACTCGACAAAGTCAAACCTTTCTCTTGTTCGGTGTGCGATTCAAGATTTAAGGATGATGACCGACTTCAAAAACACGTGGTCACTCACAATGTCAAGGTTTATGATTGTCAACTTTGTAGTAAAACTTACGTCGATGCTCGAGGACTGGAGGTGTAAGTGTTTGCCATAAATTTAACCAAATCATAGACTTGATTCATGACAATAATTCAAATTTATTTAATTTTCAGACACCTAATAACACACACAGGAGTAAGGAAACAGTTCCAATGTGACCATTGCGACGAGAAGTTTAGTCATGATTCCTCCAAACAACGCCACATGTCTTTAAAACATGCGTCACAAGACGAACAGGAACCGAAATTGTGCTCAATTTGTGGAAGCGGTTTCCTTACCCTGGATTATCTTAAGGCTCACCTTAAACGACACGAGGGGACGCAAAGGATCAAGTGTGAACTTTGTAAGGAAACTTTTAGTCTGAAAAAAACCCTGGAATCACACCGGATAAAAGTTCATGGGGCTGATCCACTAATTTGTGATGAATGGTAAGCATTTAGCAAGCCAAATAATGTGGGAATAACTTCATATTTTGTTTGTGTGTCGCAGTGGTGCAAAGTTTACCACAGTGGGAGGACTTAAACTGCATAAAATGAGTCATGCTGGAGAAAAACCGCATAAGTGTGATGTAAGGGAAAGAATGAATAAGTATTTATTTGGAATACCATTAAAATTTGAATTTATTTGTTAGATGTGCCCTTCCGCATTCCTTCGTAAATCTCATTTGAACAAACATCAAGCCCGCATGCATAGGGAGGAGCGGGCCTTTATTTGTCAGCATTGTGGGAACGCGTCAAAAACAAAGGACGGATTGGACAGTCACCAGAAACTTGTTCATTCCGGATCTCAGGTCAAAAAGGGTGGTCGGAGTTTAAGCAAATGTTAGAATTGCCAAAATTTATGTCTTCTTAAAATAATTGAACACATTCTCTTTCAATTGTTATTTTACAAACATTCTAATTTTCCTGTTGGATTTGTATATTATTTCAAGGCTCAAATTTTACATATAATAAGATATAAATTGCTTGTTGAAATTAATAAATAAACTCGACCACCGCTTCAAGAGTAGTGCAAACTTTTGGCAGTATTAACAAAAACGACTTGTGTGGTAACTAAAAAACATAAAAATAATAATAATATTGATACAAGCACACAATCCTTTGATTTACCGCTGAATCATTCACCACTGACGAAAGACGGCGGATGAGAATCTTGTTGAGCTTCTGGAATTTCCAGGGGTCGATAGTAATTTGGTTGGATGCCCATCGAAAGTAGTTCGGCTTCCCATTTTGCCTTGGATTTTTCTCTGGCTTCTAAACTTTTTCGGCATTTACGAGGAGGCTTACGCGGATTGAGAGCTACTGAACCGAGCGAGCTGCCGAGTTCGTGATTTAATCTTGGACGACACCACGTTTGCTGCGGTGGATAAGGGGATGGCATTCCAGACTTGTGATGGACATATTGGGAAATTTGCGTTGAAGTGACAAAGCACGTCATCTTGAAAACAGCGGAACTAGATTAAGAACCAAAGATAATTTGTTGATTGATTAGTAATTATTTCCTCATCTTAGATTCGTGTTTTTAAGTAAACTTACACGAAGGATGGTCAACCTCAGCCGCAGTGTCCATGTCTTGGATGGCCTTTCGCTGTTATAACTATTTTTGGTTTGGAGGGAGGCATGTTTGCAAGGGTTTCTAAAAATTTGATAAACCTGTTTACTGGAAAAAGAAGTTTTTTTTGTTCTTCAGTGTAGTCCCAGTTTCAGTAAGGTGCAGTAAAAAGATTTTGCAAGTTTATATTACAGAGTTTAAATCAAAATAGGGATAANTCTTCAGTGTAGTCCCAGTTTCAGTAAGGTGCAGTAAAAAGATTTTGCAAGTTTATATTACAGAGTTTAAATCAAAATAGGGATAATTTATAAGCCAATTTTACAAAATAATACGATCTACTTTGGTTTACAGCGGAAGTAAAGTAACGATGGTGGAATTATGTGTCTACAATTACGTAAATCACTATTACCTGGATTGGTCAAACAAGACAATTTGACTTGGTAAAGTTCAATGAGATACTTTTTAAGCTCTTAAACCGAAATTATAGACACAAAATTTACAAGTAGTTGAATCAGATAAACGGTATTTCACCTCACTTTGCCTCTATTTCTTAGGTTTCGTTTTTAATTCAAATTACTTTGATTTGTGTATTGTTTGCCTTGCCCCTGTTATTTTGGGTTACACTGTTATTTGAAATTTCCATCAAATTCGCGTGGCATTAGTATTAGTAATTGCATTAGTAAAGTAATTTTAATTAAATACCATTTCAATTGACATACTAAATCAAGGTAAAAATGTAATTAAATAATGCCTTGCCATCAATATATTGTGAGCGGGAAACTAGATTTAAATAATTTTAACTGTTTTAAAGGATTTCGTTTATTAGTTAATACCCCCTAACACGATTAACTAGCAAAAAGTCAAGTTTATGCAAAATCGACGTATTATTCAACAAATTTTGCGCAATTGCATGAGGAACAAGAATCCGTAACCAAAACCTCTTTGTCACTAGCTAGATTTCGCACAAAATGAAATTTTTCCAATCGGGTCATATGATAGCTTAAAATCTTCGTCTTGGAGAGTTCTTCATTAATCTGTATAGAAAACTCGTAAATCCTCCCATTGGTTTAAGGCAATTGTAAAAACTTTCGAGGCCGTAAGGATGAGGATGTTTGAAAGACTTCCGAGGCCGTAAGACCGAGGTTGTTTTAAAAACTTCCGAAGCCGAGGTTGTTGTAAAGGCTCAATTTCTAAACTTAATAAACATGTATTAAACGAGTTCCATTCGAAAATACGAGGTAATATACATGGTATAATATACATGGTAAAGGTACGAATGGAAAAAATTAGGAGGTGTCGGATCCCTGGGGGGTAGATGGCAGAAGATGGATTGAAGCAGGTGGGATGCAGGATATAGGCCAAATAGGATTTGAAGGACGATAGCAAACGGAATAAAAAAGTATAGTGCCACAGTGAACAAGCAAAGCCAGTACCGAAAATCCTTCCATACAACCATGCTTTTTTCCTGGGATAAGTAGACAATGTCAAGGAAAAGCAAGGAGATCACGGTAAAAGTTGTCAGTAAAAGCTTGGTGAGTAGGTCTATTTCTATCCATTTACTTAGGTTAGGTTAGAGACGCGTTCAACACGTAGTATTTTCTGCGTTACAACCCACTGGAGAACGGGCTTGTATTGAAATGAGTAGTGGTCAAGGAATAAAGTTTGGACCATGGGAATGGCGATTTTGGGTTTGGAAGAAGGTTTTTTATTTGATTTTTTGGATTTTGTATCAATTTTTTAGGAATAAAAATGAAGGTGTTTCACTTGTGCTTTTATTAATGTTGCAGGAAAAAAATGATGAATATTATATTTCTGTTCCGAGTCAGAATTTGAAGTCTAAATTAATCGAGTTTGACATTTCGTATTTTAAAGTAATAGCTGAACAATATCTAGGGTAATTTACAAGAAATTTGTTTTACAATCATACAAAATATGTGTCACCTTGACTTACATTCATCTACTTAATTGTGTTCAGTTAAAGATGGTTGAAATATAAAACAAATTATCTGACCCGAATTTGTGCGACTGAATTGGTATAATTCGTGGTTTCTAAATTACGTGACTCAAATAGCCACTCAACCGTGTCCAGCTACTCGTGTCCAGCTACTAAACCGTGTCCTTGGCACTCGTGTCGAGCTACTCAATACGGAAACTTTTTGTTACCCCAAAAATGTGGCGATTTTGTTGGCTTAGGAGAGGTCTTACGTAAATAGCGGCTTTATTCTTGGCCGCAGCATTTAATAGCTTATACTTATATGATAGGTCTTGGGGAGACAAAAAAAATGTTTCCAAGATTTTTGAGATCGGATAACCCCTGACTATAAGAAAGTCAACTCTGTCATGGTAGGCCCTATCACTTTGGTGACTATCGTGATCGATAATATTTTTTAACCCTGAACAAAGTTTTCATATAAGGTTTTTGGCTCAGAGCAGTATTCACGGAGAGCGCGGGACTTTGACATTTTTCAGTTTTTGGGAACGGTTTACGGTGCTTGCGTGCAACTTTTATATCATAAAACCTATATTCAGTTTTCTTATATTTTTGAGGTGAATTGAATTGTTATAGGTCATATCCTATAAATGTTGTACAGAAAAGAAGTTGGTACCGTCGAGGCTGTCACCACGTCAGTTTTCAATGCAGCGGGTTGAACCAAATATTTTCTGAAAGATTTTTTTGAGATGAATCGAATTGTCATAAGTTTCGACTATAACAAGATGGTTGGTTGCTCAGCAAAACCTAGGTCCTTGTAGAAGCATATTTTATAGGATATGACCTATAACAATTAAATTCACTTCAAAAATAAAAGAAACCTGAATATAGGTTTTATGATATAAAAGTTGCACCCAAGCGCCGGAAATCGCTCTCAAAAACTGAAAAATGTCAAAGTCCCGCGCTCTCCGTGGGTACTGCTCTGAGCCAAAAACCTTATATGAAAACTTTGTTCAGGGTTAAAAAATATTATCGATCACGATAGTCACCATAGTGATAGGGCCTACCATGACAGAGTTGACTTTCTTATAGTCAGGGGTTATCCGATCTCAAAAATCTTGGCAACATTTTTTTTGTCTCCCCGAGACCTTTGATATTACTATAGGTTTGGGTATGCTGGGGCCATGAAGGAACCCGCTATTTGCGTAAATCCTCACTTTAGCCAACAAAATCGTCAAATTTTAACTTTGTAATCGGATCAAGAAACGATCTAAATATGTACTTCAACATGGTTGAACTTTTAGCATCATTCTCAAATAAAAAATCTCCACGTGTATTTCAGTTTAGTAAAATATACTATGCTCGTTTCTAGCTACTGAACCGTGTCTAGCTACTCGTGTCTAAGTACTCGTGTCTAGCTACTCAACCATATCTAGGTACTCGTGTCCAGCTAATCGTGTTTAGCTACTCAACCGGGTCCAGGTAAACGTTTGGCACATTGTTTGAAATATAGTGTGATATTTCTTCGTGTAGGACAAGAAACATTACACAAAACAACAAACTAATTTGGACATCGTTATTGTTGATTAAGCAAAAGTCCCTTTGAACTTTGGCTGACTAGAGACAATGAGAAAGGCGGACTGAGTAAAAATAGAAATTTATGGCATTGGATTTCAAGATGTATGATTCTCCTGCCCTTGGAACTAGCTGTGTGTGGTGTACTGCCAATAACAAGGTTTCCACTGACTGTTGTCGCCAAGATGTCAAATTATCACAAAGCCATTAAAAACTCTACATTTGTGTACAATTAGAAACCGGAGATAAACTGACTGGTCCAAGTTCATATACGGTCACAACGAAACTCTATTTATTTCTATTTGTAGAAACTTTTTGTTTAGTATTTGACAAAACTTTGCTGCGAATGGCTAAATTAAGTAAGTCACAAGAATGATAAAAGCTAGGCAAAGGGTTCGAATAAATGTGGGATGGTTTTGGTATCGTTTCTTTTCTGTAAAGAAATCCACAAAGGTCACTTACTATTATACAATTCTAAGGTACACCATTTCTGCAGTAATGGCTTAACGTAGATAAGTTGCGGAAGCTGTAATTACAGAAAGACATCTTAATTGAAGTAGTTGTACTTTTTATTAAACTCTAAGAAATTAAAAATAAGGTGCATGTCTTTTTCACAATGAGGACATACATATGTACCATGAATTGAGAGATGTTGTCCTATTTTTGTCCTCGCCGGTGAGGACAAAGTGCGATTACGGGCTGTTAAGATTGTTCAGTATTATGCTGGAGTTGCCGGCTACAAAATTTATGAATTAAGGTGTGAGGCAAAATATTATTATGAAGTTGTGTGTTATATGATAAGCACGTTCTTGTTCCTGGATCCGCCCCAGTTTCAGAGGTTTAG
>JAAXNX010002470.1:0-13403 GCA_036491905.1 Folsomia manolachei
TGGTTGAAGAAGATGGTGAAAAACGAATCAACATGGCCTTCCTGTCAATTGTGGGGTCACATGCTATCAACGGCGTGGCCGCTCTGCACTCTGAAATCTTGAAGAAAGATCTGTAAGTTTAATTTATAAAGAAAAGAAACGAAAAGTGTTAAACATTTGGATTATAATGCTTTTTCCGTAGGTTCAAGGACTTTTATGAAATGTTCCCTGAGCGTTTTCAAAACAAAACGAACGGAATAACTCCACGTCGTTGGCTTCTTTTGTGCAACCCTAGTTTGTCCGATGTTATTGCAGAGGTAAAATCAATTACATTACTGAAACACTGCAGATATGCCTACTCTTTCCAAAAATACATGTTTTAATTCACTTTAGAAAATTGGAGAAACCTGGACCGTTCATTTAGATCAACTTGCCCAACTTAAGAAATGGGAAAAAGATCCCGCATTTCACCGAAGCATTCAGACCGTCAAACAGGAAAATAAGATGAAAGTGGCGACCCTTTTGGAACAAGAATATGGCGTCCAGATAAACCCCGGCTCAATTTTTGACATCCATGTCAAACGAATTCACGAGTACAAGCGACAACTTCTCAACGCCCTTCACATGATTACGCTGTACAATCGTATCAAGCGTAACCCCGCTGGGAAATTTGTCCCCCGAACTGTGATGGTTGGAGGAAAGGCAGCTCCTGGCTATCATCAAGCTAAGCTAATCATCAAACTTATCTGTGCCATCGCTAACGTCGTCAACAATGATCCCGTGGTTGGAGATAAGTTGAAAGTCATTTTTCTGGAGAATTATCGAGTCACTTTGGCTGAAAAGATTATCCCAGCTGCGGACCTTAGCGAACAAATTTCCACGGCTGGTACTGAAGCCTCTGGAACTGGGAACATGAAGTT
The DNA here is from genome assembly GCA_036491905.1 of Folsomia manolachei. Lineage (NCBI taxonomy): Eukaryota > Metazoa > Arthropoda > Collembola > Entomobryomorpha > Isotomidae > Folsomia > Folsomia manolachei. Next base: position 900 of record JAAXNX010002470.1, read on the forward strand.
CATGGTAAGATTAAAAACGGTTGAAAAGCTTTTGACCCAAAAACAATGAATTGATCATATTTTACTATTTTACAGTTGAATGGAGCACTAACCATCGGAACAATGGATGGTGCCAATGTAGAAATGGCGGAGGAAATGGGAGAAGAAAACATGTTCATTTTTGGAATGCGTTGTGATGATGTGGACAAGTTGAAAAGGGATGGATACAATGCTCGACAATATTACGATGCTAATCCAGAACTTAAACTTTGCGTTGATCAAATTGCAAATGGATTCTTTAGTCCCCAAAATCCAAAGGAGTTTACTCATATTGCTGATATTTTGTTGCAATGGGACAGATTTTACTGCTTGGCTGATTACGATGCTTACATTAAATGCCAAGACAAAGTTAACGAGACTTATGCGGTAAGGCCTTCAGATTAGTTCGTGTAATTCATGAGCTTTAATTTTCTCTCATTCTCTTTCCATAAAACAGAATCAAGAACTTTGGACCAGAATGGCAATCCACAATATTGCATCTTCCGGTAAATTCTCTAGTGATCGAACAATTGCTGAATATGCTCGGGAAATCTGGGGAGTAGAACCTTCATGGGAAAAGCTACCGGCACCTCATGAGCCATCTACGGCAGAATCTTCATCAGCCAATGGAAAAAAGTAGACAATAAAAATATCTAAACAAACCCATGCGAGACCTGATTGACGACAGAATCTCTAAAAAATCTATTCTTCAAAAAAGTGCAACCAGTTAGCAATTAGATAGAAAAAGAAATACGGATTTAACAAAGCTATTTCCAAAGTCTAAACAGAATGAAACTAAAATGCAATAGAGTCCAATATACAACGGTTAAATGTCATTTTATGGTTGTAATGTTCGTAGTATAATTTTAGGTAATATTAGAGCAATCCCATTTCGGAATGTGCCATATTAAAAACTTCGGTGCTCCAGAAAAATGTAGAGCTTTAAATCAATGTGCTATATCTGTTCCAGTCCAAAGTCATGAAAATGTTGAGCCAGTCTAGTGTTACATGTTCTTCCATGTTTCTTTCAGAGCTAATTTACATTCAATAAAAATTTAAAATTCAATAATTTGCAGCAATTCATTTCTTTAAATCATGATTTTATTTTATACCGTTTAAATTACAGGTTGGACATATAATTTAATTTTTGATGTGAGCCTCACAATCAGCATTTACATTTTCATGTATCCATAATTATTTTTTATACCGTCTTAAAATAATTAAAGGGTTGCGAGATCCATCGTCCTTCATTATCAATTACCCAGATATAACAATTTAAAGACTAATTGAATACATTTTAAACTAATAGCATTATAATTTATAATGACGACGACATAAATCTATATTCGGAGTAATTGTGCTTCTCCACGGCATTATTCAGGGAACATAAAGCCTCGTAGTTGTAAAATGTAACTTTTGGAATTTTCTGAATTTTTTCTCTAAAATAATAATTATAGGATTTATGCGAAGATGAATATTTGAAATAGTATTTATTAAATGTCAAGTTTAATATAAAATAACACATTTCTATCAACACGAGAAACGAGACGAGATCCTTGAACTAAACTCGGAAATTCTTAATTAAACGTTACATGTTTCAACTAACTAATAACTTGATAAATAGTTTGTAAACTCTATAAAAACCGTGAAATATATAATTCCTTCAATGCATGGTATATTATTGAATGAAAGACACGATTGGATTTGTTTGTTATCATAAATATTTGCACTCTATCCTCATTTCTTGATTGCTGATCAAGTGAAATGGAAATATTATTTGAAAGATTTTGTGATTGTCAAATTTTAAAGTTTATATCGTATCGTATCACAATGACTAAACTACAGGAAGACACAATTATTGTTGAATATTGCAATTACAGTGTTCTTGGCAAGTACAACTTAATTCATGGGACACCGTATAATATTTATATATAGTCCCAAATTTATGAAGGTCAGACTTCCATACTATCTTCCCTGTATTTTGTCCTGATTTGATTGCATTTTTGGGCATAAATAAAGCTGTTTCTATTTTTAATTTATAATTGAATCGCAAAATCTCACTTTTTCATTAGAAAACAAATTGCATACAGCTCAACTGCCACTGCATGGATAACACATTTTAACAGAAAATAATTATAATAATAATAATATTGGTACCTACATCGATTACCAACCATTAACCCAAAGGGCAAAACACGAACGGTTATTTAAGCCTTTAAAACCAAGAAGCCCAAACGCCTTGAGATACATATACAGATTGACAATAAGTACAAAATTTAACAAATTAAATAACGCCTCGAATATCAATTACCTATTATGAATAAAACACTTAAAATATAGCAGAGATCTTTTTTAAATAAGCTTGAATGGGATTGAATAAGCAACAATAAATATTAATCCATGATTTAAATATACAGTCGGCAACTACAACTATTGAAGCCTAAGAATTAATGGATTTCTTTCTCTTCCAGCAGTCGGGGTGAATCCGTTTTTGCTCTTCTGCACGAAGTTTAGCGTTTAAAGAGTACTTTTCTCGCTCCGTGAGGTCAAGCGTCTGCCATGCCTCACCTAACAGCACACTGATTGACCTGTAATTCATGAAATAAGGCAAAAAGTTAAAATTGTACTAAACATCCTAACTTTCTCCCAAGTCATAAATGTTAATTTCATTAACTACCGATTATCTTTTCCCGGATACATTTGAATCAACTCGGGTCGCTTATCTTTGGCAAATAGCAAAAACCCATTCATCGGTCTTCGTCCCTTGTTCTCTCCAGGAACACCGTTATGATTGTTATTCCCAGTTGTATGGCTACTTTGTTTTTTGGCCTTAACTTCTTTTACCTTCTTTGCCACAGAATTGGTTTTGGACTTGGACATTGGACTCGCAAATGTTTTACGACCACCGCTGCTAATTATGGAATTGATACTCATCAGAGACGAGACATTATTATTTCCAATCCCATTGCTACTGGACATTGATGCCGAGTGGTGAGTGAGATGGTGATGAGATTGAGGCACAACTGAAATTGGAACGGACTTTTCATCAATTGGTTCCATTTTAATGGAACCAAATTCCATTTTAATAGACGGTTGCTGTCCAGATCCACCATTGTTCCCATTGTGATTGTGGTGATGATTTATATGCCCAAAGAGAGATGAGTGTTGTGGGTGCTGTTGCTGGTGTTGAATGGCTTGGTGATACTGGTGAGATTGGGACTGACTATTATGGTGGTTGTTGTTGTTGCCCCCACTGCCATGGTTAGGGCTTCGAGCCGCTGAGATGTTGAGACACATGTCCCCACACTCGAGAGTTTGGCATTGGGTCCCATAAATTTCTTGAAACACTTCAGGTTTTACAGCACACCATCCTAAGCCACATAAAACAAAGTATAAAGCACAATTAAAACAGTGTTTAACTGAGTGGTTGGATTGTTCATTTTGCAAATGAGCCCCATTCAAATTTATGGTCAATGAAATGAAATGAGCTACTCAACAAAGAAAGAAAGATACTAAAAACCCACCAAAATAAGTGAATGAATAGAAAAAGATTGGAAATAAACAAAAGGGGTTGATTTTAAGGTTTGATAACGATCAAAAAGAGGCAAATAAACAAAGTAGTTGGTAGCGTTTTACATGAAAAAGAGTAATTTTATCATTGTTCTCTCTCCTATTTTTAAGCGGGTGAGTTGTGTAAAGAAAAGACGTTTTAAGTAAAAGGCCTTTTTGTATGTGAATGACTTTTATGACCAGTAAATTTCCGGCTGTACGACTTCCGCCTCTGATAAGACAAAAAGAATTAATAGCCCGTCTTCCAATAGTTCACTCGGAGGTTAGTTAATAAATAGTTAAGTCAATATTCTGGGGTTTACAGAATTAAGAAGAACCAAAGAAGCACGTACAAGTATGCCGTAGAATTGGGATGAGGGCATAAATATATTTATTCATGAATTGGTTTGTTGACTCACCCTTCTTATCCACCATGAATGGATGCGAGGGTTCACAGTTGACTTCGATTGTAGGATAGTGTTGGTCACCAACGGGGCAAAAGGTCACTTGGATCCTCTCTTTTGCTGAACTCGTCACAATAAACTAGATTCAACATAAAAATCATGAAGTAAATAAAAATTTCATAAAAAATCAATAATCAAATGACATAAATTGGAACAAGAAGAGAGGAATCGCAGAAGACAGACATATCATGACATAACATAACAAGCTAAATGGAGTACACAGAAACTTATGCAACCTTCCTCCTGAGCGAGATTAAGTTCAAAAAAGTTCTTAAAGATTTGTCTCATCTCTGTCTGTTTCGGTTGACATCAATCTTTCAATACTCGACAAAGAAGTGATTGACTATAAATCCCTTTGCTAACATGATCTCTCCTGTATGTGTCTAATCTATACATGATGCAGTATTTTCTGCCATGGACGGAAGGATGCGATACATTTGAATTGGAGAGTGATCAATCGGGAGCATCAGCAAAGCATCAATCAGCAATTGAGACGACTTCCTCGATTTAATCTCAAATTGAATTACATCCCAATAAGTCATTGACTGCTACCAATCAAGCAATGTCTCACTATCACTGGTATACTATAAGGAAAGTGAGACATGTAATACTGCCATTCGATACTCTCTCACGCAGCTATCCTAAATATTATGATTCCAGGGAATTGATCAGGCAAAGCTAATGAAAAGTAATATGCTCAGTAATATCTGTGTATAAACCGAAAAGGGATTTGATCGCCAATTCCATGTCATGGTACTACTTTTTTATTTTATGACTTTGGCTAGTTGAACAAGGATATGTTTCTGTTTACGACTTAATTTGAGACTATTTTTCAGACTCAGACTCCTCGTTGGAGGAGATTCGAGACACAGCGTCTCAATTTTATCTGCGGAGACCTACTTTTGACGTTTCTATTCATTTTCAACTCACATTTTTTATGAGATGCTCATAAATGATGATGAAAATTATGCTCACGTGACTGACATGACGTGAGCAAGGATGTTATGAAGTTGACAAAAACTTATGAAATGATGACTGATTAAATAATGAACAAAAAAGTTCTTCTCACCTTCCTGACTTCTAGTCCATGTGGCGCATATTCTCCCTTGAGTCCCAGTGATTCCCCACTTTGTGCCAAAAAGTCGACTGGATACCAATCCATTGAATTCATCCCCGTTACGAAACGAATCTTTGTCCCAGGAGGAAAAATAGAGTTTTTTTAAAAATAATGTGTAAGCAAAATCCATTTTTTTGTCTTTGCTCACCTTTGTCCCAGCCATGAAAATACTCCAAGCAGGTTGAAAAAAATTGAGTGATTTTTCATGTAAATCCTCATAACTCAAGGAATTGGTGCTGGCCTGAGATGGAGCAGGGCTCAAAAGGGTGGAAGGAATCATGTTGAAACAATTATTTGAGCCGCTGCTACTTGAACTGGATGAGCTTATCGGAGTACTTATTGAGTTCTGATTTCCTCCACCACTACCACCCCCAGAAGAGGAAGTGGATGACCCACCACTAAGTGGGAGAAGGGGTGAGTTTAGACTGAGATTCGTAAATGGGCTGTTTGGTGGTGGATAAAGGGAGGAAGCCCGCATCGGAGAGAAGGGTCCTTGGTAAAGGGCCGTATCTGGATTAGAATAGCTGAACACGGGAGAATTCATAAATTTTGGAGATGGTTCATTTGGAGTGTAGAATGGCGTCGGAGTCTGGAGGTCGCCATTGCTGCTTGTCCCACTGTGAGCATGGTGGCTGTTGATGTGACCATTGTGTCTGTTGGATGAAGATAAGCCTCCTGATGAGGAGGTTGTGGGTGTGGGTGTTGAGACTGGGATAAAATCCAGCCATCTGCCGGAAGTTGTGTAGGTGTGGCCATGTCCTCCTCCTACTGGGGAACTGTAGGGTGGAAGATTGTGGTGGTGTTGATGTTGATACTGGTTTTGTTGGGAGGATGAATTAGTGTTGGATTGGGTGGCCACTACTACCGCGGTCTCAACACCTGCCAAACCTGTCTTGGGGCTTGAATTGTTTGTTGCGTCCGGATATAAGGGCAAGGGCACCATCGAAGACTCGTCTTGACCGTTCATTGGGACGGGAGACCAGCTATGCCAGCTGAAATATTTTAACGAGCAATTTAAAGACATTCAACACTTGTGTGTGTGTGTACATACATTGTAGTCAGTCATCAAATTGTACAAGAAACGAGATTTGTGTGGACCAAATTCCAATTCTTTCATTTCCTCTCTCACAGTCTGTCTTTCTTGTCTGTGTCTCGTCGGGCTACTTTTTTACGTTTTGTGAATGGATTGAAGCAATCAAAGTCTGATCACGTCAAATGCAGACGAAATAATCGAGTCAATGGCAAAGAAGTCGTAGTAGATCCTACACCGAGACCGTTTTATTATTTTCTTGAATTAAATGAATAAATAATAGTTGTCTCTCTCTATAGACTACTGACCGCTGGGGTCAACCTATTGTTGGACTGAGTATGTCTGCCGTATTTGCATTATTTGAGATGTCTTCCGGCCCTGACATCCATGAATATGTGTGGCATGACTATGGAACATGAGTCATTTGAACAGCGTAACAATATCTATTGTTGGTTGGAGTATTCCGAGTAATCCAATTAAGAGTATTTACAATCTCTTCACCAACACGCAGTCATACATGCAATATTAAAAATCTCGTAATGATAATAGCCCACCGTCTGAAAACAATCCATGCGTGAGATGCTCTGCTTTAGGTATTTCCTCCGAATGAGGAGTCCTCTCATTATTTAACTGACCAAACCGACCTGGGTACCATTTCAGATTTCATCTCTTTAATTTTTAGTTTTGCAGAAATTAGACGCGATAAAAGCCACTGATATCTGTCTACTTGTTTGCTTTGGCAAGGTGCCTACCGAATAATCTTTTTACCACGGGCAATTTACTTTAAAATTGGTCCCGTGTCCACTCTACAATCAAACTAAAATATGCGAGACCATAGCTGAGTACCTCAAACTAAAACGACTTTGGCGTAGTAAATGAAAAAAATATTACTACGTCCAGGTCCAACCTCCGGCAGAATGACCTGGCCTAAAGCAAATGCACTCTTGTCCTTGCCATAGACAAAAAGTCACGCTAATTAATCGCCTTATTTAATGCTTTCGCCATGTGGTTAAAGAAGGAAAAAAACTCGCCAGAAATTACTCAAGTGTACCGGATCTCGTGGGCGATAAGTGAGTTTGTTCTTGACAAAAACTGGAATGATGCTGGTTGTACACTTGTACTATGCATATTTGAAAAGTGACTAAAAGTTATAATACCTGTTATTATCCAGCTAAAGAGTGAATTAATATATGAGTCAGTCCGATTATTGTGGCGTCGTTTTTCGTACTTCCTTGTCAAACCTCTCAACTCAAGTTTTTTAAGCACACCCACTCACTCCGACACCAATACACTACCTTTTTCAGACTTGACTTTTGGCACACAAAGAAATGAACGGAAGGAACAATCCCAAGAAGTGGAAGTATTGTCCGACAGTGCCCACTTACTATTACTTCACAACTTGTGAGGTTTAATTGAAAAAATGAAGACGTTAATTCATGTCGGCTGCTTGGCCACGCCAGGGACTCACAGACAGAGTGATCATTGACCACTGTCTACGTACGGGAAGTCAAGTGAAGACTGTGAATGAGTTGAAATAAGAGCTGTTGTAGTAGTAAAGTCAGAACGCTTAGTTAGTTAACCAACCAACCTCGCCGCGTGGTTGGTTAATTCTTGTTTTCTCGTGGGGCAAGAAATAGTTGAATGAATGAATGAAAAGTGGAAGAACTGCACCTATGCCTGAGAGACTGACTGATAAATAGTTGGCAGAGATTTTTTTTATACTTACCGTTTCCGCAGCGGAAGATTCTTGTCGTTATTTTTTGGCGAAGGGGACTGCTGTTGATTTTGATGTTGGCTACTAGGCTGGGTGACCAGAGGGTGGTTATTTTGTTGGTGGTGTAAGCTCAGGTTGATGCTGAGATCAAGTGGAGGTGGAATTGGTTTGTGCTTCCTCAGTTTTGGTGGTAGCACGTTATCATCGTCTTCTTGCTTCTTTTTCTTGCTGAGATCAGTGGGTTGGTCTTGTTGCTCTTGGTCATAGGAGGGGATTAGAAGAATTGGTGAGGAGGAAGTTAAACAAGTTGAAATTGAAGATGTCGTCGGAGAACTGCTACTAGAATTCCCTATACTTGCTCTTGAGTATGGTGCCTCCACTCGTCCACTACTGACTACCACTCGGTGTGTCTTCATCCCCACTACTCGACTCTCCCCGTCCGCAGTTTCCCAGTCCATCATCTTATCAACGCGATACTCCATCCCTCACTTCTTAACCAATTAACTAACAAACTATTATAACTCCGAGCTCTTATATGCTAGCTATACTTGGCTTTTTATCTGTGGTAAGCGATGCTCCTGACTCTCTCATCCACTACGTATCAATCACTAAATATCCCGACTCTATTTACTTAAGGTTATTACACTACTTACTAACTTATGGGGATTATCACCAACCAACCAGACTGGCTTCTTTTAACAAGTCCAGTCTCCTTAAAATAAACTTATACTTTTCTCAATCAATCCTATCTCAAACTTCCCAATCCACAACTTGTAGCCTCCTCCTCCTTACTAATACCTATTACTTGGTTGTACGCTATCTGTAATTATATCAAGTAAAAGATAAGCGCTATTTGGTCGCATTTGCTCATCAACGACAGAGAAGAGCGGGACATAACTTGGATGCATGCACACCAGTCAGTCACATCCTGAGATAAGACTTGAGCTGATTCAACTTTAGGTGATTCTGAGAAGAAAGAAAAAAATGATGCTTCACAGAAAACGTTGTGTATCTCTTCCCTGGCGCTAATTGTTGTTTGCTAACACAACTAAACTGAAAATGTGGTTTGAGATATGCCTTATCTTCTCATTTATAAATACGTCTTAATCTCAACTTCCTGTCTCCATACACAAATTATGGTTGGATGGTGGAAAGTCAGGAATTTTTTGAGTTATTCTAAATGTGGTACTGATTGATTTGTATTACAAGAGAATCTGAGTTCTAGCCTCGTTTAAGCTGATTTGTACCCAAATAGTTTCTTGTGTTGTAAACTTACGAATCAATTAACTTACTACTATTCCTATTCATCTCGTATAAACATGCTGATTATGGTGGGCTTATTGATTGTTTTAAGAGTAAAAGTAAAATTAGTATTGTAACATTTGATTCTGGCCTTATAAAATGTACTGGATGAGATTATCCTTAGCATTACTATATTACTATTGTCAGATTAAAAGTATTGGATGAAGGAGTGGGATATAAATATGTGAGGATTAGTCAAATAAACATTTAAATCTTATCTTTCTTTGATTGTTTCTTATACAGTTCAAGTATTGATGAGCAGGGTGAGCTTATCTTCGTCGCGTTTTCTTTTTCGACTCGTCATCCAGAGGTTGAGCATAGAATTCTTGTTCGGGTTTTCTATTATTGCAGAATTTCGGTCGGTTGATCTTGATGACTGGGTGTGGATAACAGATTTTTTGCCAGTTTCCACTTGTTGCTGAGGCGCCTGGTGGTCAAAGTCGGTGTCAATCAGAGAAAGTGAATGGGTTCGGGGTGTCTCCTGCGGGTTGCCAAATAGAGCTCGTGTCACTTTCTCCAAACTTTTTACGGTGTTGAGTAAAGCTTCCATTCACTTGAGTTGACACTTTCTCTGGCTTAATTGTCTCTTTATTGGTTATGCAGTTAACTTGAACTAGTTTTGTTATTACTCTTTGATTGTTCTGTTGCTAATAAGTTCATTTGATCTCACTACTCCTGTCTTATCACTTTGCTGTCACTTTGCACCCTCTCCGGAATAAGGGGTTGGTTGCGTCAAAGTCTTTTACTCGANGGTTATGCAGTTAACTTGAACTAGTTTTGTTATTACTCTTTGATTGTTCTGTTGCTAATAAGTTCATTTGATCTCACTACTCCTGTCTTATCACTTTGCTGTCACTTTGCACCCTCTCCGGAATAAGGGGTTGGTTGCGTCAAAGTCTTTTACTCGATATAGTTCATTTAAATATTGCAAATTATTGCTTTTGTGTAAGATATCACTGGAGCTCTTATTGTTGAGATTATATTTTTCGGATCAGTGCTATTTGGTTGGACTTTGATAACAGTTTTATCATAAAACGAAGGAACAAGATCACAAAAGTTATGTAACACAAAAGTTATGTAGATAATTGGCTCGGTTGAGGAATAGCGTGTAAGTTTTATTCCATAGTTTTGTGTAAATGAGAGGAACTGTTGTGTGTAAAATATTGAGATTTTTAAAAACGTGTGAGAAGGAAAAGGAAGGCTGGAGTTTGTGTTGTTGAAGCTTCCGAGGTTGAGCTGAGATTGTCTTTGGCAAGGCGTGTAGTGTTGGTGTAATAAAGCCCTCGTAGTTGGCGTAATGTTTTGTGGAGTTTTATTTCATGGTAGTTGGTCGTGGTTAAAGGTTTAGCTTTGGTGTATGGTGGCTGTTATGTGATGTGGTAGAGTGGATGGTGGGGTTTTGTGTTATCCTATTACTACTAGAGTAAAGTTGTTTTATACTCTCCAAATCCAACAACCAACCGAATCCAACAACTGCATGCAACTAACTAATGGGAACCATCAACGCTATGCAATGGCAAGGCAATTGTACCATACGTTTTTTTTACATGACGAACGAACCAACGAAATGATGGAGAAAGATGCATTCACCAGTAATGTGTCGCCTTGCTCGTAAATTGGCTGAGGATAAAGATTCTGTAATAATTTGCACTAAATTGATTTGGTCACGGATTACTTTTATGGAACTTGATATCCAAGGATTCACCCACAACCGAGGGATTCTCAATTTTCCCATAAAATAAAGATCACACAATTGCAGGCTAATTTGTCCTCAGACTTTCTCCAAAGTGACAATCAGCCATAATATTCGTCCAGGCTCATCACATTGTCTTTGGAAGACCTGCGTAGCGTTTAAACTACAAACTTTGAAATTTGAAGTATGAACAACACTTCGTTTAGTAGGAGATGGGCATATATTGGTAGTAAGTAACCTAACCGACAACGAGCCAAGTGCATACGTATCTATTCAACCCATCCTCCTATGCTGTTCTATTGTACACACTTACATATCCACTCCTTGCTTTAGTTTAGTTTTAGTTTTAGAGTGTGGTGACTAAACTATAAAGCCTTTACTTTACACTTTCTATTCATTATGCGAGAAGCTAACATCATCGCCATCGCATCATGTCGTGCATGAGGGTAATCTGCCTGGATGCAGCTACTTCAACTCCTTTCCTAGCCATGGATGTACCTTGTTTTCCTCGCTATGAAACTCATGAAACGTCGTCCTAAAATGCAGTACCGAGAAGTGCTGGTGGAGATGAACCTTTAAAATTAAAGTCAGGATTCAAATCCTTGTTTTGTACACAGTGGTTCTGCTTTCCTTTACTTGGTTCCATGAAATATCTATGACAATGCACCGCATTGATTATGTAATGCACTGCATGATTATTAACACGGCTTTTATGCATAATGCAAGTGCACAAGAGGATCAACTCACCTGAGTATAAGTATGAGTCTAAGACTGCAAAAATAAAATCATGCCTGAGATTTGATAACAATGACCAAATCTACGAATGCTGCCCGAGATAAAAAAAAAGTAAATTTTAATTTAATGGGATCCAGCTACTAGTGTTTAGCATTCGCCTCATTGGGATGAATTATTCGCCTCATTGGGATGAATTATTATGGATGGATGGTCATGATTTAGGGCTGATGCGAATGATGATGATGGTGTCGTGATGTTGGCGATGCCCGTTGCTTTGCTAGTTAGTAGTTTTAGTTGGTCCAACTAGATTTATTTATTAGGTTTTTCTACTTTGAATTCTTCTCCTACTTGTTATTCCCTTCATTTCATAGACAGGAGGAGGTTCAGGATCAGGATGGATGACTGGATGGACTCGAGGGATTAGAGTTGATATCACTTTGCAATTGCTAAATACAACGGTGGGGAGAAAAACAGGCATCAAAGTGATCAAGCAATATCAGGTCCGCCATTTATTGTTGTGACCTGTAAGCATGTACCTAAAAAGATGGATGTCGTCCGATTTGAGATGGCTGTGATGTCTGCCATTTCTATGAAAAACCGGAATGGTGTAATTGCTAAAATTTAAAGGGATCATTTTCTGATTGGGCTCAATGTTCTCGTTTTTAATTTTAAAGTTCCACTCTTATCTCAAACAAGAGCCACGCGATTTTGTAACGGTTTGTCGATAGCTAAACAAAGTAATGCAAGTACAGAGAGATGCAACAAGTTGTTGTTCTTAATGCTGGGTAAATCAACAAGTGTTTATATTCTTTATTTATTCGAGGCAAGGATTAATATAGTCAAACCAATTTATTCACTGGTCTCACCTTTTCTGTAACATAA
>JAAXNX010002471.1:0-13394 GCA_036491905.1 Folsomia manolachei
GAGGTGGTACTGCTATACCAGATTAATCGTGTCATCTTAATTGTTGTCATCAAATCAACTCTAATAAAAAGTGTTGAAATCTCTAAAATAGTTGTAATAGCCATTTAATCTGGTAAGTACCGACTGTCTTGATGTTGTGTTTTTGTTGGTTTTAGAAACGAATGATCAAAATGAGAGAAACGCTACGGAATTGGAAACCCCGTCATTGCCATAATTGGAATGAAATTGAAACCTCCATTTTAAACCAAACTAAATTTAAAATTGGTTGAAAATTGGTTTCAAATTTTCAACCAAATTCGCCTTGGTCGTGGTAAATAATCTTACATCTTCTTCCTCACAAGAATTGTTGGAGTCATGGTCCAAAACAACGATGAGGACTTGAATCGCCGCCTCCACAAGTGGTTCCCGACTATCCGCAAATATCAAATGATTGTAAGGCAACCCAATTCCGACCGGGTCATATGAAGCCACCACATTCAGAAGGGAGGTAAATAGTGGAAGAGCATGTCGATTGTCGCCGGATGAGAAAAATTCTATCCACTTGTTGGGGACGAGGGTGTCTCCTGCATGGATATTAAGGATTGGTTAACTTTTAATTTAATTAATTTGATACATGAGATAAGATTGGTTCGGGGATAGGAGTTACTCTTGCCACATGTAATTATCATATGTATGTAATCCTAGTTTTTCCTGATAACATCTCGTGGTGACGCAACCTCGTCTCAGCTTATTAAATGATCTTTATTACTAATTAACATTCACCGCACCAAAAGGGAAAAGGACTAAGATTTTGCAGATCAGGTCACCTCCATCGTAATCATGCCTTCCATGCAGAGCATGCTCATGCTGGTTGCACAAGGATAATTACAATAATAAAATAGTCATCGATCAAACGGTGCTTGATGTGACAGATTCATGACAAGTGAATCGACTGCCCTCTCCACTGGGGCTCATCCACCGAATTTTCCCATGAACGAATGTGACTGCTGTTGCATCAAACATGTAATCAACAATGAATACACGAATCTGCGACATCTTATTAGTTTGAGATTGTGTTGTTGTGTGGTTTCCTTGATCTGCCACTACTTCCCTTCATCCCAGTTAGAATTCTAAGCTCGGCCAAAAACACTGCCGCTAGCTAACCCATAATAAATCAAGACTTTTACTTTTCTTAAATTGCGGCTGCCATCAAACAATGAGAATGAGGGACGTGGTTGATGGTGACATCGAAATGCGAATGTCGAATGAACTGAAATCCTGGGACATGCGATGCATGCGATACAAAATATAAAGATCGAATGGAAGAGGAATAATACAGATTTCTTGCGGATAAGTTTCCAATAGAATGATGTAGATGAACCAGAATAGAGGGAATAGATGAGCGGCACATATTTAAATTTATTGTTAATTGTGACAAAGTCAAATCTTCTTCTGAACCGTGCAGGACAGGAATTAAAAGTAAGTTTGCTATGCATGGTTCTGATGGTGATTCAACATATTAAATTAAATTAAACATCCCTTAGGGAAGATTGATGCAATGAGAGTGACGTAAAGATTTACGGAAGATGAGACCAAGTTACTAAAGATGCTACTTGCTGCCTATCCTTGCATGTTTCTACATATTTGGCTTCATATTTTATGGATTCGTGACTAAAATCTTCCAATAAAGGAATGTCACGGTTTCTGTAGGGGAACAAAGTTTTGAAGCATAAATATTGATTTATTCTTGTCTCACCCACGGGTTGAATGTAGATTGTTTCACTGAAACAGGTCAAGAGCAATTTTAAAATCTCTGTTCTGCAGCTATCGTGCTGAGGTGTATGGGTTGGATGAGTTGCAAATCCAACACCAGCCTCCCAAATGTATTCACAGGAATCAACGGATTGTAAGTCTTCAGCACGGTCCTAAAAAATTCGGTGTTCATAAAAAAATCATGCACTGACCCAACTAGTATAATAAAAATGTTTCTGCAGGAAGTAAACTTGTGCTAATGCTATGATTATTTGTAGCCCGACCTCATTATCATAAGGCAAAAACACTTTTTCCATGTATTTGTACAACTTTCCGCCATTACATCTTCATCTTTTTGGACATTACTTTCAATCAAAAAATTGACACGAGGACTCTGAACTTATCAATCAGTGCCGAGTATTTGATAATCAGTCAATTTGAAATTAGACAATGATTTGAGGAGTACGTTTTCAATTTCAACAAAGACTTGAAAACTCTTCTTGACGTGACATTTCGAGTACACTGGTTGTTTGTGGAGAGTTGAAAAATCAGTTCAAATTACGAAGTAATGCAAATAAGCAATTTGAAAATTTAAGCCAATTACACGTTTGCATATCTTCACATTGTGAAATATAATTGAGAAAAATTTATTTTTCCGTTTGCCCAATAAAGCGGTCAATTATCAAATTGCTTCAATTATCACTTTTTCTCTGCTTGATTAAATGAGCAAAATCAAATTCTAAATTTATTTTTTATCCTCACAATCAAAATTTGCAAAACTTGAGTAATATTTGCCACAATCTCACACTAATCAAGTTCTGAAAATAGCAAATTAGTATTTGTGATGCAATTGGATTAGGTCAGTAGAACAGAAGCCAATAATGATTCCCAGTAAGTTATGAAGTGTTAAAAATTCTCACCGGTCCCATCTTCTTGCTTGTTGACACCGTAAAGTCAGGACAAAATAGTAAATCCTAAAATTACAAGACACATTAGAGCAGTTAAACATCATTATGCAGTTAAAATTTCGCAACTGCATTTTATAACGGGTATAGATTGACACAAGAACGCCTCTTGAACACTCCTCATAGAACATAAAACTCGTTGAATATCCATTTATGTTTAATGAAGAACGCTGGCCAATTTCGTTACAATCATTAAGTTTGCTCAAAGTAATAATGCAACCGGATTAATAACTTGTGACAAAATACACTCACACAAAGAGCACTAACAAGTGCCTTGGCAAGTGGCATTGTGTCGTCATCATCTTGAGGCTGACCACTGGGCAAACTTGACCAAAAGAAAGATCTCCAATCTGGATCTTCAAACATGTACGGGATAATGTGGGTCAGGAGTCTGATGCAGTTGAGTGCTATATTGATTTGTTAAAAATTGGCATTAAGTTTCTGATGTTTAAATATTTGATTTGTTGTACAATCCATCACTCCTACTATTTTAGGTGATACCTGTTTGCTGATCCTGTTGAGTCCTACAACTCGTATCCACAGCCTTCACGAGCTTCTCGACTGCTTTATAACAAAGTGTCGCCAGATTATTTGGGGACTCATCTCTCAATTGTCGAATTTCATTGCCGGGGATAAGAGTAAAAACGTCATGTGGACTAGCTGCAGTGTCTGACCAAAATTTGTCCCAAAATAGATCATCGTTGGGATCTACGGGCTGCAAATAAATCAATGAATATCACACAATAAAGTTGTTAATTGGTGACTCATTCAAAAGACAAAATTTTGATCAAAACACCTATGCAAAAGTGTTCAAATCATGTAAAAAATTAAGGTAGCCACTTACCCTAGTTTTTGTGGCCAGTTCCACAAACGCTTTTCGGAAGTACAACTTTGTATCTGCATTTCCCATGATCAGTCTCGGTTCACCTTTTGATGCTTAATTAAACATTAACATCACTGTAGCCAAACTCGTGTTTGCTGAGACTTTAATTTCTTTAACTAATGTTACTAAGGTCCAGGCATAGAATGTAGACTCGCAGCCACGGTTCCCAACTTGACAATGGAAAATGAAATAAGTGGAAATTCTGCAATATGGTGGAAACGATGAATCTGTTAATTGTAACAGATATTACAGCCAAAAGGTTTTAGGCGAGGAGCAAAGTTAGCTACTGTCAACCGCTTGTGATATGCCAACTGCACTCTATAATTGTCCTAATCAAATTCTGCGGTTTTTGTTAATCCATGCAGCCGTAGTATGGTTGGCGTATTTATTTTACTTAATAAACTCGTCTCTCTTAATGCGTATTAATATGTTAATATAATATTATGCTTAGTACCACAAGGGTAATAATAATGTCTGTGTTATTAGTATCTTATTATCTTTGTAAGGACAAATAGTAACATATTGAATGCGGGGGCTGATGGTGTGCTCAAGTTGAGAAAAACCTGGTGATATATTCCCCACGCAAGCGTTGTTCAAGAAGATATCGATCCAGGTCCAGATACTTTGTGTACAATTCTGGGTTGGAGTTTTTAGTTTTACAAACCCTTCGGATTGACATTGCTGTTTTCATGAATCGGAAACGCATTTTGTTTCCCATGCTCATGCATTGGTCAATGGATGCATAATCTCAGCGGAGCTTTTTTTGCACACAAACGCTAAATACTGCTGACTTTACATATCCGTGTTACTATACATGCAGCGTTGTGGGAGCGTAAACCTCTGGATCAGCCCCAGAAATGTTCAGTTTACTAAAAACGGTTAATATCTGTATCATTATCATTGACTTTTCAACTACCAACTAATTTCATGCCGGTCAACTCATCCATTGTTATCCTGTAACCATCATGCACAACTCACAAGATACTCACAAGATAGTACCAAGAACAAAGTCTGCCTTGCCTGATTAATTTTTTTTTGACAGCCAAAGAACAAATTGTTATGGCGCAAGACTTGATTATTTAACCCCATTACCATTAGCACTGCATCTCTTCAAAATGAGCCATTGTATTGTGCTGCATGTGAAATCATTATCACATTGGTCCTTAGATTTTTTTTGTAAAAACATGTTTTTTTATTCAGCCGTTATATAATTTGAACAAAGAACTCAGTTTCAAATTGACAAATGAAGCTGAAGATGCCCAAAAAAATGAAGATGAAGATGCTGCTATTCGTGCAAGAATTTAGTTTAGGGTTCACTTCAATGCAATTTTGTTGCGACTTCAATAATGTTAATATTCGATGGGTTGATTGCGTTGCGTTGTATTACGAGGAGAGGGCAAAAAATGCAAAGCAATGAACTAGCAAAACTAATGGGGCGAGTATTTTGCTGCTTAAATTATCACCTTTAAAATCGCAACGCTCCTCATTGTTGCACCTGTCAATAATTTCAAATAATTTCCCTCAAGTGCCCCCAATCAAGCACCTGTCCCGTCCATTCCAAGCCATTGGACATAAATTAACTGCTTCGAAACATTTCAGCCGTCACGTCACGTCAGTCAATTGATCATCTTCCTTCCAACAAACGCAGCTTAACTCACTTTTCACGATATCAGCTCAAACAAATCAACCTGCCCGGCGTTACATTGCAGTTCCTTTTTTCTCTCTGTAATCTCTTTGTAACAAAAGTTGTAGATTTATTTAAATGATTGAAAAAGTTATTAGTTTTTGCAAATAGAGTATTAAGGTTTTTGTAGTTTAACATTTATCATTCATTTTTGTCCCATGCAAAGCTGATTGCGTTAGAATGGAATTGTGTGATCACTTGACTGAAAGAATGTTTTTCACAATAAGATTTAACTAGATTTGCGAGTAGACTAAATTTATGTATTGTTGTTGGGACTGGAATGAATTTGTGAATAACAAAGTGTAATAAATATTAAGGTTTTGATTGACATGAGAGTTACTTCACAATAATGGGCCTACTAAGTACCAGGATAATTACCTCATTTAGAACTGTGCCGTTGGATAAGCACTATTAGGACCGTGACACCACGCCATGTCATGCCTGAAAGGAAGCGGAGCTTAATTATGATGGCAGCAGCCTCAAACAGGAACTGCATGGGAAGGAAGGAAATCAAGCCTCAAACTAAAGACAAACAATGAAATTTCGAATGACCTAACTAAATTCATCAAGTGTGTCATTTTACGCTGTTGAAACAATGCTTGTGTCATTCTTTGTTTCTTGCCTAATGGTCCAGTTTCCTTTGTGGGTTTTAGTTTCAATAAACATTTTGAGCTTGCCTGGTCTACATCTTAAAACAGCCATTTTAGAATTATAAAACGATTAATATTAATATCAAGCAATGTTGGTGGTCCACCTGTGCAAGATGACCTATAATAAATAGATAGTTACAACCCCCATTTGTATCTACATTTACTAATATGGGAACTTTGGCCTGATCTTGTTTTTATTTAACTGAAACCGAGCAATCTAATAACTTGCAAAAACTCAAGCTGCGATTGACAACCAGAAACACGTAATGTAATGTAATACCTTTAGAATACTTCAAATGATAAACCGTAGGATACGTATGTGCATAGCTTCAAAGAATCAAGCCAAGTGAATCAAAGATGATGTATACCCTTAGGCAAAATTTCTAGACTTACAGCACTTGCACTCTTTCACGGTATCTTACAGAACAAGTACATTACATGCAACAGAAAGCTATGAAGAAGTAGTCAGGCATCTCACAACCTTATGTACATACATACTAAGAATTGCTGAATTTTAAGCCAGAGTCAATACCACAAGGTGCATTCAGTCAGTCATTTGCCGAATCTTTTGAGAACAACATCAACGTCTTTTACTCTGGTGATGTGGACTTTACCATTCAAATAAAACATTTACGAAAAGTACACTAAAACGTGTAGTTTTTTTGCATGTGTAAAGCAATAAAGTGTCTGCCGTATAGTACATTCGTCTCATTTTGCAGTCTCACTTGTGCATATTGATATTTCAAGAACAAGCATAGCAAGAATCGTCTTATTCGGATTTAAGAAGTGGTTTGTCCTGAAAGTGGGACATTTTTGGTTTCAACAAAAATTGGCAGCATTTAACAAGAATCGTGCTGTATCAGGAGTCATTCCACTTGTTTCATCTTTTTTATTTTGGTACAAAACTGACAAATATTTAAGACGGGCCCAACCAAGCAAGTGATTGATCAGAGTGTTTGGCATTAATCGGAGCTGACTTGATATTACTTGTACCATCGAATCAAATATTTGATTTTGATTCCCAGTGATCCGCGCATCTTAATGTTTTGTACGGATGGATGGTGATTCTTTGAACCATTTCACTTTTGAAAGTTGCTTGAAATAAAATAAAACAAACATCGGACAACAGTTGAAAAAAAGTTGGACGATTTTCACAATCTTATTTAAAAAATACACTTAATTAAGTACCACCCTCGTGCTTAATTAACTACAACGTTTGTGCCTCTTTCTATATCAGTGACTACAAGAAGTACCCATGCAACGGATACACTGGATAGTGACCATTTACTTAGTACGGTAAGTTTTCATATTCTGTTTTTTAATGTTAAATATTAAGTGCTAAATTTGTTTAGTGTAGGATACGTGGTTGATTTCGAAACTTGATTTGACCTGACTCTGTTGGCATATTCAGTCAATCAAATCATAAAGTGATTGATGAGTAATACTAAACTTAATGAATGTGAAGGATTTATTGATGCAAAGCAAATCCAGATCATAAATTCCAAATAATAAAAGTAATTCACATTGACAGTGGATTGCATTGAACCAGTTTAGTTTGAGGTTCTTTAAATGAAATCGTGAATGATCACACATCCTGTCTCATACTCTGGAACTTTTGACACCGAGTGTTGGGTCATAGATAATTACTTAGTAACTTTTAACTCTGTGGTTGGATCATCAATTTTTCTCAGAACGTAAGTTTTGTTCTAGTAGTTTGGTATTTCCAAATAATATGAAAGAACCTTTGAAATTTTGAATCGAAATAATAAACAGTCCTGGGAATCCCGGAAGATGATCCGTGAGAAACTTGTGGACATTTTGGTTACTTATAAGTCCTCCACAGTGCTTTGGTATACTTGAGGGCCATGGTTGTAATAACTGTACATTATACCATTGACGTGAGATACGGGGAATTCCGGACAATTGCCTTCACTTTCACATTCTACAACAAATGCAGAGGCTAATCTGTCTGACATCCATCACTTCCTTTGCAAGGAACTCTGCATGTACCGTTAGTAATATGGTTATGGATTCTAACCTTAAGTGTTAGTTTGGGTATTTGTAAATGGTCAAAAACTAGTTTCTGGAAAGATCCTAAATTGAGTTGAGTGACTCGACGTGAGTCATGATTACAAATATTTGCTCCACTCCTGGATTAAATTCATTCCATGAATTGTAATATTTACTTATACATCAATAAGTTAAATATATTCACTTGCTAGAAATTGACTTTGTTTTATGACGTAAATTTACGTTCTGGGACGTCAAGGTTAAATACCAGCCTGGTAATATTACAAGTCCCCGGAAGTTTGTTAAAAAATTACCCACCCAAAAAAGCTTCTTCATAGCTTCCTCATTGCGTATTTGACATTGAAGGCAAAGGATCATGGGCTCATTAAATCCCTGTCGGCGTCATTTCACAATCAGCTTGGAAATTAAAGTCGAACTTGAGTAATTTGTACCATACGAGAACCAGAACATTTGAATTTCTTTTGCATGCTCATACTTAGGACACATCATTGGCTAGTTAATACCTCAAAACACCTTGATTTATTTTTCAAGGCGTATTTATGTATTTTCTATTGTTGTTTATAAAACATGGCCAGCCACACATGGACGATAGTTACGTACGTGTGACAATCTCCCACTGATTTTATTTAACTTTTTTTACTACAAATTACGACGAATTTGCAAATTTCTAGAGAACTGTTGACTGCGTAGAATCTATCGATTCTCATCAGTTTTGTGGTTTCTGTCCTTCACTCATACTGTTTCTGGTTGTCGATGTGGACATTGATTCCTATCGCTTTGTCATTATTCACGCTCATTTAGTTGTACTTCAAATAATTTTAGCCTTCAAGCCATTAACTCTGCGGTATATTAACTTATACTTACTTACATATGAGTTTGGCTTTAGGGATGGGATAGGGCGTACGTATAACAATACAATGCCTTGTTCGGTTGAAAAGACAACGAGATCAAAAACTAAATTAAATCTAGCACAGTTTGCTATCTGTATCATTATACTCTCAATTGTTAAACTTTCTTCCTTCAAAATCATTGCTGCGGAATTATTGTGGTTTCATTTTAACGAAATTTTGATCAGAGTTAAGCCAGATACTCGTAAATCTTGTCAAGAACTCAAAATTCAATTCAAGAATAAAGTTTGACATTTTCTTTTATTGTATTTAAAGCCGGCAAACTTTATGCA
Organism: Folsomia manolachei; assembly: GCA_036491905.1. NCBI lineage: Eukaryota > Metazoa > Arthropoda > Collembola > Entomobryomorpha > Isotomidae > Folsomia > Folsomia manolachei. The sequence continues at coordinate 9,125 of JAAXNX010002471.1, forward strand.
AACAAACAAATGGGCTATGATCGAGGTCTAACACTCTGTTTAGATTACAAGATTGTAATTAAAGGATTGGGAAAATCAGAACAATTCATGTTGTATAAAATATAACATTCCTTAACAATTGGTGCTCACAAAACAACTATTATTTCTTATTTTTGTGTCAGACATTGGAATTGTGCTGATGCTGAATTGAATGTAAAGCATTATTGCCGCAAGCCTTCAAAAATCGAATAAATGTCACAAAATGTAGCAAAGCGTTTAAATTATTGGTCAAATTAAATTTAAAGTTGCACTGACATGCTCCCACAAATAATTACAAAATTACTAAACTAAACACAGAAAAGATAATGAAGGCTATTAAACGGTTATTTTGTGGCGGCTCTGTGCTCATGTCGTAAATATTGTTATTATTATTGCTGTGATAGTAGCAGTTGTTAAGTTTTCTTAACCCTTCTGGTCATGTCGAATTCCTAGGATTATATGTAGCATACGTGTTTTGTACAGAAATGAGACTGGTGGTAAAGTTTGCATCTGAGGTACTTTTGTGAAGTATGTGTATGTTTGAATTATATGTTTATTACACATAATTCAATGTTGAATTCTTTTTTATAATTTTAAAAATACACACCTCTAATTTCCTCAGGATAAACACTGTTGGCAAATGCTCATTGAAGTTTAGATGATGCTCACGCCTCATTTCAGTTTTATGAGTTTGTTGGCACTATGGCTCATTACGTGAACTTTTTTCGCCTTTTGAATTTTCAATTTGCTTAATTTTTATTTTTGTACACTAAAACAAACAAAGTTCTCCCGAAGTTAACGAGCCAACACACATTTTTAATTAAAAGCCAAAGCTGAAAATCTGAATGCATCGTAAAATTGGCAATTGCTTATCTCTTAAGCCATCAAGTCATTGAAAAGCGAGGGTGATACATATCATAAGAATAAAATTCACATTTTTTTGTATCCGGTATCAATAAATTGTTTTGTTTTCTTGAATAAAGGAAGCTTATCATAAACTCAAGCCACTGATTATCAAAGAGTTCTTTGAATAACAAAAAATTTAAACGGAAAATAAGATCCAATCAAATGGAAGTATGAAAGTCAAGCCATGCACGTTCTCTTCCGTTCTCATATTTGGTTTAAAGAAATTGTTGCAGATTTTATCACTTCAACTTGACACTTAGGCAAACAATAATTGCAACCCGTCAGTTTTTAATTATAGGTCAATTACTATGTAGTGCTCATTGTCGGCGAGTTTCATTCTTATTTTTAAGTTTATAACCCATATCCCTCACCAGTCGACCCATAACTTTGACAGGTGTTTTTTGGAAGGTGTTTTGAGTGAAAAAGGTAAAAAAACGTAACGGATTTGAGGCTTGCAAAATAATATCTTCAAAATAAATAAAATTTGACATGCATAAAAATTGCATAAACACATTCACGCATTTAAACATGATCTGATGATTTACCTTTCGCAGATTGCAAGTAATAAACAATTGTTGCTGAGCAGAACGAAGTTGTATTTTATTTACAGTGTTCAAGTACTTAGTTTGGTTGAAACGGATGAACAAAACCGTGACATTGGGAGTTGAAGAAATACACATTAATCACAAAATTTGTTCATGTTTCGTTGAACAATTTTTTTCATTATTACTTAGCCTTATCATCCGCTAGTTGTCACGTAGAACGTGGCTTTAAATGTATTTGCATTCCAATGATAGGAAAACATGTAATAGTATTGTTTGATGTGCGAAACTGTTTTTGGTGCAATTGGGACTTCTATATTTTTCAGTTGGTAAACGAACCTTAGCTAAACTTTTAAAGCCAATTAATTGTCTACCCCATAGAATATATTTTGTAATGAACGAAGACAACTCACATCAGTGAATGTTAGTATGCGTAGTGCAAGTGATAATTAACCTTCTTCCACCGGATATGCGATGGGATGCATTTGTTTCAATACTTTGATTGGCTTAGCCACACACAAATGCAATACTCTCAATATTTTTTTTGCCAATGCCAAAACTGGTCTTGAAAGTGGCGAAGTGTCACACTTTGCTATTCGAAGTACTGCCGTTCTGATGAACTACTGCACTACCCTGTGCACTGTTTCCTTCGTATTTCCTCACAATGTGTGATCCGTGCTAAATTGTTACTGACTTAATATTTAGCTTTTTTAGTTTTTAGTTTGACATTGATAGTGAAAATTGCTCTGCATTTCAAAAACCTTTGGCATACTATATTCCACCAGTCCACATTCCACAACTAATTGCTCCCAAATCCAAACCTAAAAGACACGAAAGAGGCTATTAGTTATCTATAACTTGTTTACTTACTTTCGTAGTTTAAAACAATTGGTTAAAAAGTGAGGAGTATCCTTATTATCAAACATTACAACTGCATTATCCCATAAAACATTATAATGTCTGAATTGCATTATATACTCATATTTACTTCTAACACTTCTCGCTCAGTAAAGTGTCTCAAACCAATTTAAAATGTCATGGCTAAGACTGAAACAGGTTTAAAGATCGGCATCCTCGCCACTGGCATTCCATCTATACTATTACACAAAATACATTCAAAGCAAAACGTACGTAACATTTTTGTGTCTTACATATTTATGCAAACGTTTTGTAACCCCCTGCTAATCAACTCACTGATTACATTAATATTTTATAAATCTAAAATGAAACAAAGACAGGAAAGAGTTGAATTTATATAAACAAATTCCTGGTACACTCGACATGGAATTACCAATGAGTCACCGGCTCATCGAAATTCAAACTGTCGGAAAGAACATACAAAACGTCAATTGGAATCGGTGTGGGTCATCTTTGTACCTCATTTATATACTTTACCACGCTATCAGTAGAGAGTGGCATCTTTCTTCCTTTTCTACGCCGCATAATTTTGTGATGCATGTAAAATATGTGTTTAAAATATTAACCTCGTTGGAATTGGGTGTGTAAGTATAACCAAGTGGTCATTCATGCACACGCAGAAAATGTTATTGTCCCGTTGTCAATATCTGCAAAGACGTGAGAGAAGAAGAGAAAGTGAGTGGAAGGAATGAAGGATAAAGAATGGAGTGATTCCAATCACTTTGTTTGCATTTGAATTTGATTTTGTGAATAAATGTATGATTGAGTTTCAAAATAATCTCACCAGCTCATCTTCATTTGAAAAAATTCATTTCATTTCTGAAAGAGCGACCAACTGCTGGGATGTAGAAGAGTTTCATGTCGGTATTTTTTGTAGTATGTGATAATTACTGTAATAAATTGTTACACACTACCACATATTATTACATATAACTACGTATACTTCTGTTGGCTTATTCTATCTGTGAAATGACACACATTATTTGATAAGTCCACACATTCTCAAATTATGAATTAGTCAAAAGAATCCACAATAAATTAATGATAATCAAAGGTTCATAAAAACTAATATGAATGAAATGCGTCAAGTAAATTATTTTGCGATGTGGGCTTATTGTTGGTCGTGTGAAATTTCAATTTCGGTGAATATATTTAATGGAGCAAAATTACTGTCATCATCATTTTCATTTCAAAACTCTCACTCTTTACCACGACGATGGCGGATGAGGCATATGGTAAAAAATCAACGCATGGAAAAAAATTTGCGTAAATTAATGCTGTCAAATCATTTAGTTTTGTTGCGTTAAACTAAACTTTTTAGTGAAACAAAAAATGAGCAGAATTGAGAAAATCGTGAGCAGTTCATTTGTCACTTTTACACATTTTCTGAGAATTAAGGAAATTCTGCTAATCCTTCTGTACAACTAAATAGATGTCCATGCTCAAAATTTAGTATTTTATTTATTTGTCTATGTAATTCTAATTTCTCTTTAAAACGATGATAAATCCTAGAATTAAGTGTTCGCTGCGTTACTAACCATTTACCGACCCAATTTTAATTTAATAATATTCTTGCACAATTCTTTTAATTTTATTTTACTTACATATTTACTACTACATCACACGCAGCGACTTATTTTTACTAAATCACATTGAATCGAAAATTTGTGAAAGGCTCGGTTCGTGGATAGCTGGAGGTAAAACTTTTTTTTGCAGAATTTAAGGTTTTCATTAAACACAAAGGACCCACAGCGTAAAGATTGAACATTTCAGATTTTTAAAAAGACCTCAGGAATAAGACGACATGCAATTTGTAGATTGTTTGATTGAGCTTGTGCAAGATTAGCAATTATATCATCAAGGGTCTCAGTTGCAGTGACTGATAA
>JAAXNX010002472.1:0-13389 GCA_036491905.1 Folsomia manolachei
ATTTGATTTTGAGCTAACAGAACAGCAAACATTTTAAGGAATGCATACAAAATTAACGCATGTTTCAAATAAGTATGTGCATTAAAACGGCAAAATAATATAATGCAATATATACCATCCTCGTTTTTGCTTGTTTCAATTTTAAATCATCTCCAAAATGTCGGTGGTTGCATTCCGTTTTGTGATTTTGTCTTTCTTTCTAGAAATTATCCCCAACATAAATTCTCTGCAACCTTTTCTGCACACCGACTTGGACTTTGCCAGCAGCCCCGTGGACATAACCAACCTTATTGTTTTAGAATCTCAAATTGTTTTCCAGTTATTGAAAAGTCAAGAAAAATGCGAGCAGTCCCTGAATTGTCCCCTTGATCGTGGGATATTAAATGCGTAATATTTAAAAAAAAGTTCATCGGATTATTATCCAACACTGCATTTTTGTCACATTCCCAGATACATAGAAGACTATGAGCAAACATTGTTGAAGGATGTCGGGATTGACAGGACGATCATTAAAAATGTTTTCAATCGCTCAATTATCAATTTTCACGGCCTTGGTTATGACGCTGCGAAACATCCCTTCAAAATTTATAGAACTTTGAGACGCATCGTCAAAATCCTTCCACAACTATTTTCAACCATTGGAAATGGGAACAAAAGCGGTATTTTATTTTAATTATTTATCCCAACAATGAAATAAGTATTGAAACAAAACATGAACAAGTTTTGAGTGTAGATGAAGTGGAAGCAATTCAGAGGCTAATAGAACTTCACCAACTTCCAAAGCCCTCTGATTTGGAAACATCAATTTTTAATGCGTTAAGATTGAATCAAATTTTTAAACTGTCATTTATTGAGGTACGAAAATTAATCCTTGCAAGCCACAAATATGTTTTAATACGCGACACTATCTTTATTTTCAAACTGCAAAAAAACCATGTCTGCAGTTCATTAACGGAAAACTTGGCAGGATTCAGACAAGGGTGGGGCTCACATCCGAACATCTTGTTGAAATGGGGAGAGTTGCTGCGGAAAACAATTTGTACTCGCAAGCCGTCGACACTTTCTCAATCGCATTATGGAACGCAGTTAGGCAACGGAATAGTTGGAACAGTAGTGGAATAGGGGACACTAAACCATTTTATGGGGATACCGTGGGAAATGTTAGCCTCAAAGAAATGTATGAATTATTACAGGAAGCAATACAACAGGTAAAGTTTTAAAGAGTGACAGAATTGATGAAAGTCTCAGTTTTTAATCCGTTATTTAATTAGCACGATGAAAAGATTCAAGGGAACATTGAAATTGAGGATATCCATCCCGAGTCCGGTCCACTATTTTTTGATTCACTCCTTTATAACATTAGTCATCCAAATTTCAAATACCGGACTCCAGTGCAGTTGGACACAATAATTCCATTCTCCACGTGGGATGAGTCGGATGTCCGACTTCAAGTTATAAAACATGGTTATTCATTTGCGAAACTGTGTCGAGGGGAAAGTGGACGAACTCCAAGGGAAATAGCGTCCCTGAAATGTTACTATTCTTCCAAATCTCATCCCGAGTTCATTCTGAAACCGCTAAAAATTGAAGTTCATCATGAAGACCCTCTCCTTCTTCAGTATCACGACGTTTTTACTGAGACTGAAATGACACTGTATCGACAAGAAGTGCAAGAAGAACTGCGGATGAGTCGAACACTTCGAGGAGTGGATAACGTGACGGCAGGTGTAGGAATTACAAGCAGACATCGAACGTCGAGCAATGCTTGGATTGAGGACTACTTCACAAAACCCGTTTTCAAAGAAATGCTCCATAAAATTGGGAGATATCTAAGAGTTGACACCTTCAAAACGACGGGGTCAGAAAATTTGCAGATTGCTGCGTACAGGTGTTAAGTTCGCTTTTAATCAGCTATGTAAAAAGTTTTAAACATTTGTATTAAATTTAGTCCCGGAGGCCATTACGTCCCACATACGGATGCAGTATTTGAGGAAGAAGTTCTAGAAAAGCTGGACCCCACTGAATTTCTGAGGGGCGATCGCCTCATCACCTTTATGATTTATGTAATTGCATGAAATACTTGGATTTGTTAATGTAACATAATCTGTCTTGGCTATTTAATTTATAGCTTTCTGATGTGGAGGAGGGAGGAGGAACCGCATTTCCGATATTGGACACATTTGTCGCAGGTAAGAGTATGAAAACGACTTATTTCGCTGTGGGTAATTGATAATAATTTCGTGGCAGCCAAAAAGGGTTCCGCTATGATGTGGTACAATTTGCACCCTGATGGTAACATTGATAGAAGGACATTGCATGGGGGATGTAGTGTCATTTATGGGGTTAAATGGAGTAAGAACAAGTTTGCTATTTGGGCAATCCTATTCTATCATTTGATTTGGAGACTATGATAATTTTTATTAACCTCGCCAGTTGCAAACAAATGGATTAGAAGCCATGACCAATTTTATACGCGAAAATGTCCAGCAGCAAAACCAACGCCGATTTCATGGCCTTTGGAATTACACGTGTAATAAGTAGTTTATTTGATCAATAATATTACCGTTACCATTATGTTCATTTTATTATAAATTGAACTAACGCGAAATTATGATACCATATTGAGAAGCATACGCATTTTACAATCATTTTAATTTATAAATTGCATTGTAGAAGAAATAAAGTTGCCTCAGCCACGGTTCACGGTTGGAATTTTTTGCATGGCTACTTCCGTAAACTCTTTTTTCTTTCTCATTCTACCCGTCATCAAATATTTGCAGTATTACCTGACTCTGCTTTCGAAAAGAAATTCGTCACAAGTCACGGGTACGCCCTATCAAACCGGAAAATGGCACGAGAAAAAAGTTCCCAGTTGCAAGTATTTAATGCAGGAATTTGTGAAAAAATTGGAGCCCTTGGCGCTGCAACGGACTTCAACATTGTTGCAGATCAAACCATTTTCCAAGCGCACAAGACGCTATTTGGAGCCTGTAGCAATTATCTTTTTGAGCTATTTTTGGTATGTTTATTATGGCTCTATCAATTGATAAGACGTGTTGACATTGATATGATGTTTAAATTATTCAGAAAACCCCATCCACCACTCCAGTCATGTATATTTTGGAGAACGTGCAATCTCAAGATGTGCAGAATTTACTTATTTTTGTTTACGAAGGAAAAATTCAAGTCGAATCGTCTCAAGTCGCTGGTCTGCTTAATGCTGCAAATCAACTAAAAATTGATTCCTTGATCAAAAAGCTGAAGAATTCTGGCCAAAAAATGGTTCGAAAACATTTAATTAAGTTCGATAAGTGATGAAAGGTAACAATTTTTTATGGTGTAGGCAAATGAAGGCATTGCTATCGGCGAGACAATTAGTGAAATTTCAAATTACAGTCAGAAACAGTCAATTTTAAATGAAACTAGTTCAGACGTCGCTCCTCCACTTTCAAAGTCTCCATTGAGTGGCGTTATTGTTGAGGATCTTCAACAAAATGCGATTCAACCTCAACTCCTCGATGAACTTCCTAATGAAGAAATCTCAAATGCTAGCTCGTCCGCAGCAATTTTTGCCTTTGCCGCACCACATGCAATTTCCTATCCAGTACGAAATTCAAGCCAAGTTTTATCATCAAGCCAGCAGAATCAGTCTATTATCATCACTCCCTCCAATGATACGGATAATGATAAGCATACGCCTATTGCGACAACCACGAACATTGTCACAACGGTTGCAGTAAAGAGAGGACGCTGCAAACAGCCACGAATTCCGACCCCGTATCCGGCCTCCAACCCACCGCAATTAAAGATAGTTGGAGAAAAACAGAAAGACCTTCTGCCCACTGAACATGCTGTTTCACAACAGAGCCAACTATCGAAGAAATCGTCAAATCAGATAAAGCACAGATTCGGTAATCCTCTTTTGTGCTCCACAATTGTTGGCCAAGAAATTCCAGCAATTTCTGATGAGCGGCTACAGAAAGTGGAACGAGATTTAGTAGGTGTCCTTATCGAAACAAATGTGGACGAGGGGCCTGGAATAAGACAGATTCCGGATATCGATCGTTCATCGGATGATTCTTCATATTTGGGTGGAACAATAATTCCTTTTTTTAAGCTTCGATGTTTTTCAATTCAATAATTAAAATCTGTTTCGTAGATCTAACTTTACGGAAAAAGTTACCAATGGCCAAACGCCGAAGGATTCCTGCATCAACCCGACCTGAGATTTTGAGCTCCACATTCAGCCCCGATGAAACGCCTCCAAGACCTCAACGCCTGGCCAAGCGTAGAACTAAGCTCGAGTAAAAATGTTTGCAACATTGTTGAAAAAATCATATTTGTAAAATCATATTTTATATTTGAAGATATACTACAAGTAGAGTTAATATTGTTATGTAATATAAGGTCATGTAACCGAATAAATTGGCTATTAAATCATATTTCCAGCATTGTCAATTTCACACTCTAGTCACCAACCTCAATTTCATTTCAGATAAATTATTTCATTTTTAGGCATGCATCCTTCCTACCTCGTCCCTTTTGAACTATTCAACACGAAATCAACGCGTGTTGGGTGCCTGGGCAAGTCTTTGACTTATCATCATCCATTAAACTTATGAATAAGTCCACTTTAACCTCTGACAGGATAATACCTAACAAGACCAAATAAATTGATCATTCATTAAAGTGAATGAATACAACCCCAAATTGCATGCATTCCAACCATTGCACGCGCTTACATATTATTCATTTTCCCAATCCCATCTTGTGATTTTGCACGAGTTGTTCCTAATTACGACAAAAATGACTTTTAATTTTAATTAAATGGATAATTTGGTGTAAACGACCTCGCATTTATCCAGAATCCGCTCGTAAACCTTGCACCATTAAATTTTATGATGTATATATTTTTAAAAAGAAAACAAAATCAAAATCCGTCTTTGTTTAACTAAACTGATGCAATCCAACGTATCTTGTTACAAATTCAATAATAAATGCCTTAAATTATTGCGTTTTATTTATGAATCGGCATCTGTCCTTTGACTTGTAATTATTTAATGTGGTTGTTTTACAGAGTAATTAAGATTAAGGAGGAGGAATTTGAGGAACGAATTGCTTGAACCTTGTGCAATTCCTTCATAATAAATTTCAGTTTTGGATTCTACAGAATTCCTTTACAAAAGAAAATAGAATGTGATGAAGTGACTGGGGTTGCATGTTGCATTTGCATGTCAGTTGGATAATTCATTGTCCAGTCGTGACAGTGACTTTAGTTTAGCGATGATTTTGCATGGTTCCGTCGGTGAATGGAGCAGTGCAACTACCAATTAATTATATTTTTTTTAAGTTTACTCAAAATTAATTGGTTATTATAACAGTTTGCTGGAAATTCATTCTGCGACCTTTAATCCAGTGTTTTCACAATTTGCTATAAATAATATGGCTTCGGAAAGCCCGGAAGTTGAAGGAGAGGACGCCATCAATGACAACAATCAAAACAAGGGGAAATCCACGCCATCCTTTTCTGGGTTTAAAAAAAGTGTTAACATTGAAATCAACCAACCGGAAACAATAGAACATGAATTTGTACAAACAAATCCCAAAAACTACAAAGGGGACGAATTGGAAAGGACAGATCTTGAAATGGACAACTTGCATTTTTTCTCCCGTTATCGAGGAATGTTATTCGCACTCCTTTCCAGTTTTATGTTTTCACTCACTTCAATGCTAGTCAAATTTTTGCAAGAAAGACACAGTCCCCTGACCATAGCCTTGTGGAGGTTTCAAGGGGCCCTTATCCCTGCCTTGATTCTCATGGTGTGGAAATTGGGAAAGGAAAGGTACTCAAAGCAGAATCAGAAAATCGGGGAAATTCATGGGATGAGTTTTTTAAGCTCCGTATATCCACCGAGAGATAAGAGCAAAGCGAAAATGTTGGGATTAGTTCTGGTAAGATTTCTTAAAATTTTGACAAATCGGACAACAAGTAGTAAATGAGTATGAAAATTTTCAGCTCCGAAGTATTTTAACCTGCAACGCTCTCTTGCTCTATTTTTATTCCTTGAGGAAATTAGGAATGGGCGATGCACTAGTAATTGCAAACAGTACACCAGTTTTCGTCACTCTTTTTGCACACTATTTTCTCTCTGAGGCGTGTGGATTGATACCCATCCTCTCCGCAGTTATGACCGTGGTGGGTGTGGTTGTTATTGTGAATCCTTCCCATATTTTGGGACGGGAGGAATTTGATAGAGAAACAATGGTTAGTTTAGTTTAATCCACTCATAATGAGTTTGTTCTGAATTTTCGAAACCAAATAAATTACAGGCTGCAACATTTATGGCACTTGGGAGCATGTTGGTGGCCACGGCATCTTACCTCGTACTTCGTTACATACGAAAGGTTCATCACGTCGTGACCACGCTATTCTTCGGGGGCTGGGGAACAATTGAGACGGCCACATTGGCAATTATTCTTGGAGTTTGGAGTATGCCAAATTGCTACAAAGACTGGTTAGCTGCAATAATTCTTGCCTCACTCACATTTGTGAGTCAATTGGCAATCATTTTGGCAATGAAGTGTGAAAAGGCCGGAATTGTTGCACTAGTTCGAACGTGCGATGTTGTGTTCGGATTTTTCTGGCAGATTTGTGTGTTTGACTGCTGGCCAGGAATTACGAGGTAGAAAACCAATACCTATGAATATTATGATGTTTAAACTGCCATGACATGTCCAATTTTATTTTGTAATGTAGCTGGATCGGGTGTTCCATTGTCACATTCTCCTTAATTGTGACGGCTTGCAGGAAATGGGTCGAGTCATTAGAAGAAAATGATGTGAATAGGAAAAGATTTCGCTTTCTTTTACTGTGAATTTTGTAATAAAGATATTTTTCATTTGTAATGTGACGAATTTATGTTATAAATCACAACACAACCACGACTAGGAGAACTAGAGACCAGATTGAAGATGAAAGTCGAATTGTCGTGTCCACCTCATAACACGACAACAATTGTACCAAACTAAACCATTGGTTGGGTTTTCATACTAATAGTGCATTACGTCAGATAAAATCCTTTGCTGATTTTCCCTATTCACTTTTCTATTTAAAGAAGCAAGTGCGTCCGAAAATTTGTGAGATACATGCGTCATAAATTCAGGTGCAAAAAATTTGTAATATCTACAATTCCATTCTTAATCATCTGCTGACGATCAAATTGATTCGGTCTAATCAAACACGAAATCAAGAATAAACATTGTATGCATAACAAGAAGTCTTTTATCACTTGTCAAAATTTGCATGAAAAATGGGAACAATGTTGATTTTGCATTATTTGCAACAGTCTCAATATTCAGTCAGTTGGAGAGCAAGCGGGAGAAAGTCCAACTTTTTCCGGTAGCCTACAAAACCAAACAGAAACTCAACCGCTCAATCAACTCTTGAGCACTGGCCTCACTGAAAGTTTCTAATTTTAAACCAAGTCCATTATTTTAGTCTATTTCTGATTATTGTCAGGTCAGTGTGGGTGAAGGAGGGGGTGGCATAGGGCACTTAATATGTCGGGTCCAGCCAAATCCACAAAGTCAGCGTCAACGATCTCATCTTCCAGAGGAGGGCGATCCGATCAATCCAGTTTACCATCCATGATGTCGACAACGACAACACCCACTTCCTCATCGACATCCAAGATTTCCATGAGCAGCTCATTTTTACCTTATCAATATCGACGAGAAGTTCAAATTTCTACAGGCGTAAAGGAACCCCTGCCCTCCCGGAACCTGGATGTGACTTATCGACCCATTCGTCTTGGTCTTGGCTCTGCCGCAGGAAATTTAAGAACTCAGCATGTTATCAATAGTAAAAAGGATTCTCTAGTCACGACCAATATGGACAAGAAGAAGGTTTTTATACGAGGGAGTGCAAAATTGAAGTCGAGTCAGGCATCGAAATCATTTAATTTGTTAAAAACTACGCCAGGAGGGGATCCGGGAACAAGTATAACATCTCGGATGAAAATGCTTACAATTTATGAGTCTCCAAAAAGTTCAAACCATGTCAATAGAATTGGAGATGAGGCTGCCGCAGGAAAGAGTACAAGTTGCAGGATAAATCCCACGGATTCTGTTTGTGGAAAGGTGTTCCTCACTCTGAATAAAAAGGCTAATTATTTAGCTGCTTTAAACAGGAAGGCTACCTTTAGTCCTGGAGGCCGACCTGGTGACTCCTTGGTCATTTTGCCAACGAAGAAACCCAATGATGAGGAGAGCAATCGTGCAATTTCTAATTTGTGTCGACATTTTCGAAATATTTTAGGATGGAAGTTGAGCATTCATCTGAATTGGAAGTATGCGGAGGAGAAAATCAAGTCTTGGTATGCACCGGTTGGTCAGTCATCTCAGGGACGGATGTCAATTAAGGAGGTTGCTGAATTGCTGAAAATTCCTGAGGACAAGTTACGTTCCTTTGAGTTTGATCCGGATATGGAACACTGCTTTAAAATTTTACGAAAGAATCTATGTCATACGACTTGTCCCAGTAAGGTTTATTTACTTGTGTAATTCTTGTCTTCAAAGTTAGTTCGGAGCTATATGATTTTGATGCATTTAATTTCAATTTTTTTAGATTTTGCGAAACTGTTGGCTCTTCAAAAGATTCAGCAAGGACATCCCGAAGCTGCTGCAAGATATCTGGCTGAACATATTGGGATGTATGTTCACAGTGAAATTGTTGATAAGCACCTTACATTTATCAGGTAATTTTGGGTTTTTTGACTATTTGTTTAAGTGATATGATATGGACTTAGTGCTAAGTACCTACTTATATTTGTTTGATAGGCGAAACGAAGAGATGAACAAAGGCGAAGGGAAAGGTGATGATGGGGATAAACTGAAGGCTGAGATATTCTGGGGTCAAGTTCGGGAAACACTAAAGTTTAGTGAAGCAGCTTGTGGTAGTTTGGGAGAGAAGGAGTTTCAAAAATTTACTTCATTTAATCCTGGTAAGACAAGCGGTTATTTTTTTGTTTTAATAACACACCTTATCTTACATTGGTTGATTGTTTTTCAGATTGGAACGTTGTTCAACTTTCAACCTCAATACAATGTGCAAATCGGTTTGGTTACGATCTCGTTGGGAAGCAGAAAGTACCGCAGTTAATATTGAGCGCATTTGGTTATCTCCCCGTAAGTAAAGTTTAAAATTATCTTGTGGTTCAATCTCATTATGTCTGTTGCAAACGGTGTATAGGGTGAAACTACCATTCGTAACGATTTTACGACATTCTGTCCCGAGCCTCTTGTTCAGCCTGGATCATCAATGAGAAACGGTTTAATAGAAGCCTTTGAAAAATTGATCGATAATAATTTAACAATAAGTGACGACAAGGTTATCATTAGTCGTAAGAAGTACTGGGAAGAACGCGGAAAACACAATGACGCTGTTGAAGTAAGTTACGCTCGTACTTAGCAGGAGTTCATTTATTGGATTAACTAACTGTGTCCTGTATATTTATTTAAGGCAATCATGGGTGCGATGGAAGACTGGATATTTCCTTGGACTTTCCTATTGGCTGGCACAGTTAAGGATAAAGTCATTCAAAATAGAATCGCTTTTGAGGTTCTCTCCCACCAAACACTAAAAAAGTGCTCAAACACCCAAAAATTTGTGATTTATCGCCTAACGGAAGGTTACAATATACTGCCTATTAGAAGCAAAAATGTGTTGGATAGTTTAGTGGCCTTTATTCTCCAAAGTAATGAAGACATGGCTCAACCTTTAACAAAGAAAATAATTGATATTGGTTCATCAATCTCACTTGCTGAACCCAGAAACCCCACTGTTCTAGTGTTAGACCAGGTATTGTGATTGACAATCGCATTTACTTAATATATTCGAATTGAAATACAGTAAATTCCCTATAAATAAACAACGATTTTTTGCAGGATATCGACATTTTACCCTGGGATTGGCTCCCGTGTCTGAGAACAACCGACGTCACTAGAATGCCTTCACTGAATTTGATTAGGAGTACACTACTTTTATCCCAGCAAAGAGGGGGAACATCGATTAGTAGACCCATTAATATGGACAAATGTACCTTCGTCCTAAACCCGGACGGCTCTCTTCCACAAGTGCAAACACGTCTCGAGAAATATTTCAGTGATCGGGATACATGGGTTCCAGTTATAGGAAGATCTCCAACCATTCCAGAAATGCAAAACTCGCTAGAGAATCAAGACATATTTTTGTAAGCTATTCCTAGATTTGAATGGATTCGGAAATCTGCAGGTTTCTGTCATTGCGAAATCTTTGTACTTTTTTCATAGATATTGCGGACATGGAGCTGGTAGTAACTTTTATCCTGAATACGCCGTTCAGAAACTAGTTTGTAGAGCAATTCCAATTTTAATGGGGTGCTCTAGTGCTCAATCTCACTTTAGTGGTCCTGGACTTTATGCATATTCCAGTGTTCATGCATATTTCACTGCTGGATGGTAAGAGTACATTCAATTTGTAGCCTTTGTCAGAAATTGAATTCAATTTCTATTAAATTTTTATTTATAGCACAAGCGTTGTTGGATTCTTGTGGGAAGTCACTGATACAGAGTGTGATAGAATAACGGCGGACTTTGTCGAACGGTGGCTGCCTCATCCTGCCGCAAAACTACCAAAGATGCCTCTATTTGACTCTGAATCCGCACGAGAACATGACCAAAATCTGTCTTCCGCTTGGAAGAAATCTAGAACGGCTGCCACACAATTGTTAACTCAATGTGCAGCTGTATGCTACGGAATTCCTATTGTAAATGTGTCCAGACTTGAAAATTAATATTTGTATATAGTACTGATGTCTTTTAATTTGAAGCTTCTTTTGTTTTTCTACCCTGGAGTTTGTGCCAAACAAAAGTAAACGATTTTACACTTTTTAAAACGACAAAATATATTTCGAAGCCTATTTTTATACCTACTTAATTATTATGCCAAAAGTGACACAACTTTTATTTAGGATGATATGAGATGAATTCTTATATTTGAATACAAACATGAAAAGCCGACATTTCCACATATGTGTCGTTTTAATTGTGATTTGAAGTAATAAATGTGTCCTATAATGAAAATGTTGGAAAATGACAATGAGTAATTGAATTGTTTGCATTCCAATTTTTCCAGGTTTTATGAAATTTCTGCCTGCAAAACACGTTTATTTATTAGTATTACACACGTGGCTTGCTGGAAGAAATACGCAACTCGCAGAGAACCCGTTCCTTCGTTTGTTTCTCCAAGGCTGAGAAATATATTTTATCAGCCTTCATTCAACTGAATGGCTGAACAACAACAATAAATCGTGTTTTTCATGTATATATTATCTTAATTTTAGTATTTATTTTAAAAATCGTGACTTAATGTTAGACTTAAATTTATTATCAAGAAGAAGTGGTCATCATGGACAAGGCGGTGGGAGTGGTGGGAGGCACAGAATTTGACGCCACACAAGTTTTTAACCTTCTCGAATCCAGCAATGTCGACGTGGTGCAGGAAATCAAGGCTGAAATTGGGGAGGCCTTTAATAAAAGTAATTACATAATAAATTGAATTTATTGATGGATTTGTAAATATTATTGGTATTCGTCCGTGAGGTTTGTATTTTGTAGTACAAAATTTGTAGTACAATTTGTAATATGGCAATGATTTTGTTTTAATTTTTAGCCCGAGAGAATTGGCTTGTGACCGGATTATTTGATTTTTATCTGCACACTGGGTCGGGACGGTGCTCTGAAATCCTGTGCGGTATTTCGAAAGAGCCCCATGATAAGTTCCTTATTGATAAGTGAGTTTACCATCGTTTAAAAGGGTGGAAGGTAACAAGTGGATTTTTATTTTGGTAATTTTGTAAATTTTAGAATCACGGAAGGAATCCGATCCTCGTCGAAAGAAGTAAGGAAACAGACGTTAGTCTTTTTTGGTCAAGTGGTTAGCAAACAGCCTTCCTGGTTGTATAAAGTAACGCAACAGTCCCTATTCAAAGAGCTTATCCGGTTGTTGAAGGTAATTCATTGATTTTTATTTTGGTCGCCCTACAGGTTTTATTTCTTAACGCTTTTACCTTTCATTTTACTAGACGGAAACTGACGTCGTGGTGCTGTTAACGGGAGTTCTGTCAGTTTGGTAGGTTAGCGTTACGCTGTGAACGCCATAATTTAACTCAAAAATTTAAAACTTTTTCCAGTATGATTATTCCGACGTTGCCAACTTATGTCCACCCTTACATACCGGATGTGTTTGATGTTTTTGGGTAAGATTTTATTTAAAAATCCACCAAAAAAATAGTACTATTTTGCGTTACATGCGAATTCTTCAATAACTTGTGCCGTTGTAAATTTCAGACGACTTGCGACCTGGGCTCAACTGTCACAAAATATACCAAAAGAAACATGTCCTGCATTTACAAATTGGTCTGTACTCCCTCTTCCATCGACTATACGCCATGTACCCCTGTAATTTTCTATCCTACCTACGACACAACTTTAGTTCTTCGGAAAGGCGCATTGTTTTTTATCACACAATTATGGTAAGCCAACAGCTCAAGTTGAAAATAATTTAGAAAACCCTGGTCCATTCTGCCCACCAAAGTTTTATTAATTTTGAATGTAATTTACAAAAAGAAACTTTAAAGATTTTTCTTCAAGTAAATCATTTTAGAATCATTGATGTATCCATCCCTAACAAATTCAATTTGATATCCAAGATGTTCATAGAAAGCCTGGGCTCCCTGAAAGCTCATTGTTCCAACGGTAGATGTTTTGCAATTTTTGTCCCGTCCTATCTCATGAACTTTCCCCATGAGTAGTTTCCCATAGCCTAGTCCCCGATACTGGTAATCCACCCAGAGCTGATCAGTATAAATTGAGCCATACACGACTGATCCGTTACACCCTCCAATAATTTGGTCTTCTAGTGGTGCTGTGGCGTTCAAGTCCCGAGACGTAGTAGAATTCGATTTCTTCTTTATAAATATTCCAAATGGATAAGCTTCTTCTTTAATGTTTTGAGCTTTGGATTCTTCGTTGATTTTTGCAGTTAAAAAGTCAATCTCTAATGTGGTTGGAGTAAATGTTGAAATAACTTGAATATGGGTAGTAGGGTTTTTACAGTTTTCTGTCATTTTAATAGCGCTTGAGTTGCCCTCAATTTGTTTTTGCGACAACCAACTCTTAATTTTGTGCACGTCAGTCTTTTTCTGAAAGGTCCGCATAACGTACACACAATCTGTTCTATGTGAATGGAGACTCTATTAAATTATGAGACAGTGAACATACGTATAACTTCATATTATGTAATCGGTGCATTTGTGTTGCTTAAACAGCCTATGCTGGAAAAAGTCAAGA
>JAAXNX010002473.1:0-13380 GCA_036491905.1 Folsomia manolachei
GAGGAGAGGGGAATGGCGACGCGACAGACGGAGTTACTTTTGCTGCTGAAGATGCAAGTATCGGCTCTGGAGTGGTGGCAATTGCAATCTTTACAACTTCTTTTTGAAGAGAAGGCAGAGTTGACTTTACTGATGGGGTCACGGTTGGCTCTGGAGTAGCGACAACTGGAACCTTTTCCTCTCTTGGTGGAGTAGAAATCGGGATTGGTACTACTGGTTTTGTTTCTATTTTTGCTGCTGAAGGTGCCACGGACCCAGGACTGGGGGCAGCTACAATCTCCACGTCTCCTACTGGTGGTGGAGAGAACGACATCGAGCCCACTGGTGAGGTCACAGTTGACACCGCTGTCGATACCGCGTCTGGTGTGGTGACATCTAAAATCCTCACCTCTCCTGGTGGCGGAGAGAAGAGCGTCATCCTTGAAAAACTTTTCTCCAACCCCGTCAACTGGATGGTTGGAGGTCCTTGATAGTCTCCATTTTTGGGTGATGGCAAATTCTTGAAGAATGGATTGCTTTTGGCACTACTACCAGGCGAGGGTTTGAAGGCACCGGTAAACGGGAACATTTCAATGCGAGGTAATAGCTTGCCGGTTAGTGGCTTGGATGAAGTTTGAGAAATTTTGTCTTCATCTCCCCAACCGTCGTCGGAGTCCGGAGAGTGATTTTGTTGGATCTCCATATCAGCGGATTGTGTCGTCAAGCTGGACTAAATTGAACTTGGAGAAACTTCTAGAAATGGGAAAGATTGTGGAGCAAAATTAGTTTGACTTGCTCTTCTGGCGTCTGGTTGACGAATGAACTCACCAAATCAGGGTCTTGAGTCGAGGACGCTTTTGATGCTTGCTCCCAGCGTCGTATTTTTGTTGTTGGCGTCTGAAGCTGACGTTGATTGAGAAACACGGAGCACAGGCATGCCAGCAAAGTGTGATAAGAAGTTCCTCCAACTTGTTTATCCTATGCTACTAATATTCTACCAAAGTTGAGCTTGGAAACTATAAAAGTGCAAGCTTGCATGGTCAACGATAAAAAGATAAAATTAAATATTCAATTCAGTTTGATGAAGTAATGACAATTAAGTAATAACAGGAGATGCAAATTGCTATTTTAGGAAAGTATTTAGAAATTTTTCTTGAAGTGGGATCGTCAGTTTTAAAGAAACAAAAGCTACATCACAATATATCCATCATTGCTCAAAAATAAGGATTTATTTATTTGGCTATGATAAACTAAAATGATTTGTACATTCATTGAAATTACAAAATTTATGTATAATTTTACTTGTGACACTCTCAAACGGCGATAAGGTTGCCTCCTAAAAGGATTGTGTCTGCAACCACCGCCACTGGGATGAAATGCTTCCAAACTTTGTTCCAAATTTCGATCGCCTTTATCCTCAAGGATACCTGACAATTTTGTTCCTCTGCCCCAAATAAACATGGAACTTTCTCTCGTACTTTGGTCAATGTCGCAGTGCATTCTTGACTCAGATTTTTTCTCTTCGAGGAGGTTGTGGCCGTATCATTTTTCACTCTTGAAGCCTCACATATCCCACCCTGACTCCATTTTGCCACTAAGGTATCATCTTTTGTTGTTATGTGGGTGGTGGAATAATTACTTTTCTGGCTATGCATCCACAAACTTCCGAAAGAATTGGAGCAATCATTCACATCTCCGCAATTATGTCGACGGCAGAAAAGCGTTTGTTGGAAATAACTTCCAAGCTTTTCTGGAAGAATAGGTGAACTCATGGGATTCCATTGTTCTGCATTTGGTCTAGTAGTAGAAAGCGGATGTGTTATCATTTTGTTCAAATTGCTCTCATTATTGAAAGGCTTCAAGTTGAGGGTTAAATTGAAATACCTATTACAAATCTGGGCCGTCGTATTGTCATTCACTTGACCCAAACGAGCAAATCCTTCCCAGCCACCTTTCCTCCCAGACGTGAGGGTCCCTTTATCCCAATTCAGAGACAATAACGCCGCAATCTGTGGCTGTGACTCAACAAATGGGGCCGAGAGTGAGACGGAACCTCGGAAAAATAGTGACTTATCTCCATGATCCGTAGAAGCATTCCCAATTCCAGAAAATATTTCACTTTGCACGTCCCGATGAAAGAAAACTATTTCACCATCCCTGTATAAAAGAGATGTTGTCGAATTTATTTCAAGATTTTTAAACACCGGTTCCGAATCCGGAGATGTTTTTGTCCTGTGAAATGCTACTTTGTGATCCACTACATTTGAGCCCAGGTCATCCTGTGGAGAAAGAATTTAAAGCATTATTTTATTGAGTCAACACAATAATCCATTCCAAAATAGTCAGTCGTAAAAATTTACCTCTAACTCCAAAAAGTACATATCCAGCACACTCTCCAGCCTGCCTTGGTACTGGGTAGAATTCGGTCCTGGAACCTTATACAAGACTTGCGTCACCGTGTGACCTCTGTATGAAGTGGTCATAACGGATAACTCTAGAGGACGGTTTTCCCGGAATAAGACTGAACTTGCCGAAGTATTCCAATGGAGGGTATATCTTTCAGGTGTAAGGAATTTGGAGACCAGAGTACTTCTTGCGCAGGATGGAATTATTTCTATTTCCAGAACAGCATAAACTTGGTCATCCTCTGGTAAAGATTTTGTCACCGTGGCGTTGAAGAGATGAGTGGAATGAGCCCCGATTGAAGGAGATAATTCCCGTGGTTTCAGCCTGGAATAGATTGTGTCTTCCCAAGTCCTGTTCAACCAGGGGGATTGTACTCTGTGGTTCCCAGTTACCTTGAATTTGGAGATAAGTCTGAATTTGCTTCGAATTTACAATATTCCCATTATTTCGAGAATTTGGGTCTTATACCATTCTACCTCAAAGTTTCGCCAACTCTCAAAAACTCTGGAGACGGTGTGATCCCCTTCCAGAAAAAATATTGTATTCGGAATGCTCCCACTTTTTTCCTTCTTGTAGAGTTCATAGCTCAAAAAGTGGTTTCTAGACACAAGTTTTCCATCTTGAAGTACCGTGGCAAAGCAGGAAGATCCAGCCTTACTAGTTTCCACTATTGTCGTGGTATTAATCCGAGATGAATTAAGACTAATATGAATCCCACGAGTGAACTTGTCCCCTTCCAGGGAGGCATGAACCACGGCCCATTTCTCATCTTTGTCTCCTTCCTCCTTAAAATTGTCATAGTTAAAAGAAAGCTGCGTTGGAGCCAGATTTTGTCGACCTACTGCCCTCCACGAAATCTGTAGAAAAACTTTCATCGATTAGTTTTGAACCCGGCATGATTTACAATTACAATCACTCACATCAAACTTCCTTGACACGGCGACCTGATAATAATCCAGTAATGGGTTGTACCCTGGTATCAGCTCGTTGTCATCGTTTTCATTTTCGTTCCCAATCCTTTTAACCGAGTACGCAAAGTTTCCCTTGAGCTCCGCATCCGTATCCAATGAAGCCAGGAAGAATTCGTGATGTTGGACCCGATGATGGAAAGATGTCTCAAAAATGGTGGCCTGACTTGCCTTTCCAGCAGTGAGATTAAACATTGAAGAGCTAGCAAGGACCAAAACACATTGTTCAAAGTAATCCAAAAATTGTCACATTTTAACAAAATTTCGAATCTTTAAAAAAGTACCAAAATCCTTTCACAACCATTTCCGAGGTAAATGCTTCATATCCGGGTTGTTCCATCGTGACCCAGTGACCTCCAACGAGGCAGGGATGATTTGGCTTAAGGCTCTCAAGGGATGAATTATAATCCTCTGTGAGTCGAAGTTTCAACTGTTTCTTAACCTTAATAGAAAACTTGTCCGCAGTTGGAAGAACCCATTCCAACAACAGCACTGGAGAACTTGATTCACTCTCTTCCGGAAGGAGTTGAAAAATCACATTAAATTTTTGGGAGATGGACTTTATTCGAAGTTTTGTCCTGCAAAATAAAATTTAAGAAATCAATAAAAGTTGGAAATTCGCGAAGTTTTTATATTTTTCTTCCTACTTTGAAGTCAATCTCGCATTAAGATGTGGCAAAAATGCCAGCAATACCAGTGGCAGTTGTGGTATACTTTCCGAAACCGGAAAAACTTTGACCTCGTCCTCCGTGTCGAAGACAAAGTGGCGAAGTCTTGGATTCTCTAAGCTATAGGAATTAACGCCTCCTTTAAAAAATCGCCTACTCGACGCCCCAGACTGGTCTCCTCCCCAGGCGAAGTTGGTATTCAGTGAGAAATCTTTAGGGACGATGTCCACCTTGCTGAGTAGTTTAGACTTCTCAACTATATTTACAAGAAATCAATGCAATGTCAGTTTTGGTAAGAGACAAACTTCTTATGTTCCCACTTACCATCCAATTTCGCATTGATATAATCTTTAGCCGTGAACCAAACCGAAAATAGTTTCGGCTCGTCCTCCAACCTCTGAGAACGAAAATCGTACCAAATTGAAGAGTTAAGATACGTGGTTTCATCATCATTCGCCAAGAAAATCATATTTCCTTTTGGAGTAACATAGCCATCCTCACTTTTCCAATAAATTCTTCAGGAAAAAATAAATTCATGACTGACTTCAAAGAGCATAATCATCCCAAATCCATTATCTTACTTCATATCCTCATCCCAACTGTCTTCACTCAACTTTCCGACAAATGTCACAATCTTGCTATACTTATCCTCACATCCCTCCTGGTAACAAGGGGTAAATTCCACCACTGCCTGGGAATCACCCACCAACTTATAATTACGACCTGTCCGTTCAAGCCTCAGTCGGATAACAGAGCTTGACGTTTCATTACTCCAACCTAATTTAAATAATAAACCACTGCACTTGTGATCGATTTCCAGGTCGAAATTTGATCCGCTTTTCATCTGAATGATAATGAAAGAAAATGAAATTCTTTTATCAATCCGACTTTTGATAAGTTTTTAATTCACAAACCTGAAAATGTAGATCCGATGCAATTTTATTACGGCCTGACTCCAAAGAGGGTGCCTCTTTAATATGTAAATCCACAAAAGTTGCTTCCTCCGGTTGAAGCTTTATTTTTATTTCAACTGTGCTCGGACAGAGAATGCAGTTCCAATCCTTATCAATCTTGTAACTGTATTCCACCAGTGACCCAAGGTTTGCTATTAAGAGATCACAAGTTATAAATCATTTTTTGCACTTTCTACATAATTCTGATTTAATTTTTTTTCAATACCTTCCACATTTGACAGCACTTTGCTAAACCGAAACTTTAAGGGGTATGTGAAATACTTCACGGAAACATCCACCACGCCCGTGGTATTTATTGTGGTGTAATCCTCACAGTCTGAAGATGGATTTGGGACATATTCCATGGATAAGGAATGATTCACCCTTGTACTCATCGCAGGAAAGATGTCCGACTCTAGGGTAGCTAACAAACCAGTGCGTTTTACTTCCTCGGCAAAGGAAGAATCCTCTTCCAAGAGTATAATGTCGTCCAACAGTTCAAATCTTGTGAACTCAATCTTCACCAAGTTGACGGATGAGCGTGACCTTAAGCTGTAAGGGATGGACATCGATCCTCGGATGAGTTTGGTAAAGTTTGAGCCCCCATTCAAAGACGCCGAGATGCCGGGTGGTTGTGGACCCCGGGTTGGGATTTGACTGACAAAATGCTTCCCAAGAACGGAGAAATTCCCATAAAATCCATTCCTTATTTGGAGAGCAACTTGAGTCTCGTCTCCCATCAGTGAGGGAATTGTAAATCCGTTAATGGTCAGGGTTTGGGTGATGTTTCGGTTTGTGGCGACGGTTACTGGAAACAGTGCAAATATTGGCAAATAATGAAAACATGTCACCTTTAATTCCTTCAAGCACTTACATGATAGCCTAGTTTCCAACTTAGTGAGTCGGCCACCACTATCAACACCCATCCAGAGAGAAAGGAGTTCATGGTCTACAAAAATAATTCCACCTTGAAGCAGTTGAACGGGTTTAGAGTCACCAATCCACCCATTAACTCCGAATTCGTAACTTTTATGGGAATTAGGACTCCTCCTGTTTTGAATGTCAGGATCCTCCGTTTGGATTGTTCTCCGTATTCTGGGAGAAGAATCGGATGACTTGTTCATATTGTCCAACATTACTTTCTTCAGGTACACTTCACCACCAAGTGTGTTTCCGTTCAGGGTTACCAGCAAGCGGAGCGATTGTTCGATTGTGCTAGTGATGAAATTTACTGAAAATTTGTAAAATATCAAAAATCCTGTTAATTCAGCTTGGGTTTAATGTGTAGTGTGTAAATTATCAAATATTTAGGAGAACCTTGAAATTGTGACCGGTATTTTGGAGTGTCTACACTCAGCCCAAGAATGATTAAGTGCTCCTTCCTATTTATCTGGAAACTAATTTTTCCGGCGTAGGTATTGTTAACGGTGGGATTTTCCGGATAAAGTTTGACTTCCAGAGATAGCTCATTTCCCACTGACCATAAATTACAAAGTTGTGAAATAAAACTGATCTAAAATGAAGTTTGTTATGTATACCTCTGAGTGATGGATGCATAAAGATATGGATATCCGGAAGGGAGCAAATTGTTACTATCTCGTAATGAAAAGGGTCTGACGGCCCAAATCGGAGAATTTTATTAAAACATTTTCCACCGTCCAAAAGCGCCCAGAAGTCTTTGAGTTGGACCTCATTTTGTAATTGGGATTTCCTAAAATTTAAAACATTAGTAAGAATCATCTTATTGTAAATCAAATCCTTAATTTGTTCGGAATTCGTTACACTCACGGAACAATCCCAAATTTTTCCTCACTCCAAACATGACCCGATCTTACAACTTCCGTGCAGTCCTTGATACATTGAACTCGGGAAAGTTTCAAAAATTTGAATGAGTTCTTGAAAAATATGGCCCCCTCCTCACCCTCACTACTTTTTGAATGTCTTGAAGAGAAGCTAAGTTTAGTAAAGAATGTTCTGAGGTCATTTGCCGTTTTGAAGTTTACTCCAAAGTTCAACTCGGTCGAGTGATGGGCTCCCACCTCATAACCGAAAAGTTCATTAAGGCCGAATCCTAAGGAAGTGCCAAGATTTAGTAAGAATTTGTATTTGACAAAATTTACTCATTACCAATTGCTGCGGACTCAGCTCTTTGCCAACTGAGGGCAGGATGGAATTCAAAATTTAAGAAATATTCCCCATCCTTCCATTCCACGTCCCATTTATAGTTGAAGGTAAGTGCTCCATTAAATCGAGTCCGAGTTTTTAAAGGAAGTCCTAAACATTGCAAACATTTCGCAAAATCAACTTCAAGATATTTCCAAACCTTCAAGATTGGACACAATAATTATACCACTACATTGTTGGACTCTGCCTTAGTCTATCTTCCAATACAAAAGTTTTCACCAAGTCAACCTCTCGATTTTCAAAGATATGTTGCACATAGGAGTCAATCATTCTTTTGAACTTCATTTTAATTCCATGCACCTCTTCCGGATTCTTAAACCTTTGTCCGAGTTCTTGCATCATTGCCTTAATTTTTTCAGTATCCAATGGACTAGTTTTGCTGACAAGAGTCCTTCCTCCAGATGCTCGAAGAGCTAAGAAAACGTTAAACTTTTCCGGATTGGATGCCACTGGAAACTGGTGTGCTCGCATTAATTCAACCTAAAATAAGTTCAATCTTCTTAGAGTAATAACCAACAAAAGCGTAATTTAACTCATCCATTACCTCCAAAAAGCGGTCCACCCCATTCACCGAGGTGTAAGTTAAATCCAGACTGATAAACATTGGCAAACCGTCATTCCCTTGCACCATATTCAATTCCATGCCTAAACTCGAATAGCCCGACGGTGAAAGCACGCTATGAGAATAATTTTGAACAAAAAGTAACCAGCTCCGACCAAGTTTGCTGGGCTCAGGACTAGTTTCCGAACTCAAGTCGTCTTTTATGGTGGCAGAGTGATGTAAAACAAACTGGCTAACTTCTGCAAAAAATGGGACCTTCATAATATTTGCAATCAGAGTCATTAAAACAAAACAATTGATTGAGTATATTACCTCCGTCCTCAGACTCCAAAAAGTTTAAGAGTTGTGGTCGAAATTTACTGTGGAATTCCGGACATTTCCTCATCAGGAGGTACGCAATAATTTGAACGTCTGGTCCCGAAGCTTGGTTTAAGAATTTGGCGAATATTCCCGAATCGCAGGGTTGGAAACATTTTAAATATAAAACTGGGTTGTCAGGAAATTGGTTTGTTTCACAATTACTAGGCTCAGTTGAGACATTCATTTGGTTTAGGAAGACATCCAACCCTTTTCCAGCTTCTAACTCGGTTCCAAGGTCAATTTTACTTTGTGTTACAGATTCACTACTACGTAAATGTCTTGCCATCCGTAACTGCTCTTGCAATTTGTCTACAAGGGCGTCAGCACTGGCATGGGGTCGAATTTTGGCCAAGACTCCCACCAGGGAAAGTATTAGTTGAGAAGTGTCCACCTCAAATGACAAAGACCTTGTCGTCATAACGTCATCCAGTAATTTGGCGAGGGCCTTTACAGCCCCGTCTCCGGCAAAAGGAAGTTCCTCGGGTCGATTTATGGCGTAGAAAAACTTCTGAAAAGTTTCCAGATTTCCACCACCAGTTGCAAAGAGATCTGCAACAATTTATCCGGAAAAACAATTTTACTTTGTGTTACAGATTCACTACTACGTAAATGTCTTGCCATCCGTAACTGCTCTTGCAATTTGTCTACAAGGACGTCAGCACTTGTATGGGGTCGAACCTTGGCCAAGACTCCCACCAAGGAAAGAATTAGTTCAGAATTATCCACCTCAAATGACAAGGATCCTGTGGTCCCAACTGCATCCAATAATTTGGCGAGAGCCTTCACAGCCCTGTCTCCGGCAAAGGGAAGTTCCTCGGGTCGATTTATGGCGTAGAAAAACTTCTGAAAAGTTTCCAGATTTCCACCACCAGTTGCAAAGAGATCTGCAACAATTTATCCGGAAAAAAGTTTTAATTTGCTAAAAAAAACTAACTTGATGATAACCACTTGTACCTTACCTGCCATGAATTCCACCGTGGCATCAGATGGACTACTAGCCAAAAGGCCATGGTAAAGACTTAATCCTGCATCACAGGTCGTGGTGTTTTTCAAAATTCTTTCAACATTCCTTAATTCTTCAATTGACAGTACTCGCACAACTTTGCCCATTTTGTCCATAAATTCTAGAAGTTTGTCTGGATCCTGGCCCAGGCCACAAAGCTGTTCAAATTTGGCCGAATTATAACCCATTAGACTTCTCATGGCTCTTGGTGGAGAAGGGTCGAATTTTAAAGGTGCCATAAACATTTCTGGGNCAACTTTGCCCATTTTGTCCATAAATTCTAGAAGTTTGTCTGGATCCTGGCCCAGGCCACAAAGCTGTTCAAATTTGGCCGAATTATAACCCATTAGACTGCTCATGGCTCTTGGTGGAGAAGGGTCGAATTTTAAAGGTGCCATAAACATTTCTGGGGTTGAGACCACCCCGGATTTCAAGGACACGTCAGATTTGCCACAACTCAAGTTAATCGTAGTTAGAGTTGACGTGTTTGTTATCATTTGTGAGCCACTGACAACAATCCTTTCTTCCTGTCCGGAGTAGGAAGTTACAATTTCTGAATAAATTTAAAAATTGCGTAAAAATGCGAGTATTTTAACAAAGGTTAAGACAATTTAGCATATATCTACCATGTCCTCCTCCATCTTGACCAACTTCCACCCGAAAACATTGCCAAGCATATTGTGGAACGTTGATGTTTCTCGCGAGGTGAATAAATCTCTCAATTTTTTCTTGCGCCCAATTTCCTCCGCCTTGGAAATCATCCTCTTCCGGTAGGATGGGTTTGTATTTCGGCCTCATTTCCAGCGAAGGAACAAGCCAACAGGAAGATTTATTCGTGTTGGAGTTCATTGAAGAGAAACCAGTTGATTCTGGATTGATTATGGAAATCAAGGAACGGACCAAATTGTCCTTCCACTGCTCCTGAATTGGGAGACAGATTTCATCTCGACTTTTCAATGAAGGGGCAAACGCTGCATGAATTGAACCAATAATCTTATCGGAACGTGGTCCAATATTTGAGCTATTGCCAATCTAAATTGTCAAATGTTTTATTAATCTCCTTCATTAAAGTCAAGAAAAGCTTCTAAACCCACCTCGGGGTACTCGACGCTCAAATTTGTAATTTCCAAGTCCAGAGCACAAGACTCCAAGCCCGACCTTGGTCTGAGGACAAGATTCCCTTTGAGCTCAACAGTACCCGAATCCTGTAATCCATCCCCATTTCCAATTGATAAGTGTTGTGTAGTGAGAAACGTGTATTTCGAGAAGGTTCCAGGCAAGAACTTCAAGGAAGATGGCAGTTGATCTAGAATTGGTGTAAAATCATTTAAACAACTTGATTTCGTCGTAATTGCTTTGTCAAAAATGATATTACTCTCAGCACAAATTGTGGAAAAGTCGCATTGTTTCAAACTTGACCCTTGTCCGAGAACTGTAGCCAGAAGTATTAGAAGATTAGTAAAATATTGACCCATTCTCGGTTTACTTCCAGAATTCCATTTACGGCGAATTTTAAGTTTGTCTACTCCGACAAGTACGAGTACAATTTGACGACCTTGACTCGGACTTCTTGCAAACTCCGGTTGCGAAAATGCGATCAGACAACTGGATTGGTATTTGCAATGTGTACATGTCCCAGAGTTAAGTCTGCGGAACTTAATATCATAACTTATGATGCTTATCAACTGCTAAATACACATTTATACTGAACATGAATAAAAAAATCGCATTGTTTCAAACTTGACCCTTGTCCGAGAACTGTAGCCAGAAGTATTAGAAGATTAGTAAAATATTGACCCATTCTCGGTTTACTTCCAGAATTCCATTTATGGCGAATTTTAAGTTTGTCTACTCCGACAAGTAAAATTTAACGACCTTGACTCGGACTTCTTGCAAACTCCGGTTGCGAAAATGCGAACAGACAACTTGATTGGTATTTTGCAATGTGTACATGTCCCAGAGTTAAGTCTGCGGAACTTAATATCATAACTTATGATGCTTATCAACTGCTAAATACACATTTATACTGAACATGAATAAGATATAATGAATTGATCAATGAGAAATCTTTATGATACATTACATATTAAGCGAGTTTCTTTTATGAACTATGACCTGACCATTCCAAAGTAATACTGAAATAAACAGAATTGCAATACTGAAATAATGTACGAAAGTTAACATGATATGCAAATTGGCGATAACCATTCTTTATATTTTGTTTGCGGAGATGGTGTGACACACTAATGAATTAATAGTGATATATATCTTGTTTGTTGTCAAATATCCGGAATATCTGTGTTACCAGGTTAATCTTAGAGGTCGAATAATATTTTCCTACATCAAACTAAATTCAATCCCAATACAATTTTTGCAATTATTTATTTGAAGACCGTTGGACAATTAGGTAACATCTTTTTGGGAAATGACTCATTGTCTTTATTCAAGAATATGGAATAGAATGCGTTGAGTGCTAGGATGCAAATATTGTATTATTATAATAACCACATTTTTTGGAATGCAAGTACAAAATCAAGTTTTATGAGTTCTTGTAAAGCCTTTTTCCGTTTGATTACATTTTTATTTTATTCACTTGTCTCATAAATCAAACCAATAACTTGTTCAAAACAAATAGTTTAACTATGGAGGACAAATTCCTGCCTGAACGCACGGGGTGACCACGCCACATTGGGGACAGTTTACCGCAGTACAAGTTCCTGATGGATCTAAAGTTTGTAGGCACTGGGTGACCGGTGGTGCAGGACCACCACCTCCTACCACGCAGCTATTAACAGCGCCAGCGCGATTGCAGGTCGCAATATTAGGTGGCACCCCAACGCAATGACTCCTGCAGCAATTTACCGTGTTACATGTCGGTACAAAAGGATTTGGTTGAATGGTCTAAACAAAGGTGCGAAAATTTTAGAAAATATTTAAAATGACCACCAAATTTACAAGAATAAACAAACCTGGCCAGGTTGCGGTTGAAGCACAATTACAAACAAGGCACCGGTTTCTGGAACGTTGAGTGTAAACGCCGAGATCAAGACGATGAGGTAGAATTTTGTTGGCATTGCAATAACAACTTAAATGTTAATTAAAAAATATTGGAATATTTCCAGAGAATGAGGACACATGCAAGCAGGAAAAGACTGTGACGGGCAATGATTTTTTTAAACTGAAACATTAGGTAATACTGTAGATTGACCTTTTCTGTCATGTCATCTGTAAATTAGGTCAATCCGTGCTGGAGGTTAGCTGTCCTCTTGAGATGGGTTGGATCCCTGAAATGTTTCCTGAATAATTATAAATTTTAAAATCGTGTTAAAATTTGCCCTTCCTGATTTGGTTGGATTTATTACGCACTATTTATTGAAGGATAACATTTCAAAACAAATTGACTTTTATTTTGTTTGAATAGCTCTGCCCTTGTATGAATATTCAGGTGGCAGGAAGTTGTCAAATTCATTTTCTCAAGTGGAATGCACAATCAGAACGTTAATTCAATATATTGCTATTCCTAATTTAGTGAATGTAGACGCTTCTAATAATGAGTGATGTTGGAATGAATCATTTTTTCCGAGACTCAAGTGTGTCATAATTTCTAATGTGCCACATTTCATTGAAATCCTGATGAGAATGGGTTTACTGGTAGAAATAATTTAGTTGTACTATTTTGCAGAATGAATTAAACATGTTTGAAAATTGGAAATGTAAGTTTTTTGTAAAGAATCAATCGTTTATTTATTCCAATTTATTTATGAGTTGTAATTTATGTCAACATGTCTTTTTTAATTGAGCATAGCACAAATAAACTTAATTTTGAATATTTATGAATTTAGTGTA
The DNA here is from genome assembly GCA_036491905.1 of Folsomia manolachei. Classification (NCBI taxonomy): domain Eukaryota; kingdom Metazoa; phylum Arthropoda; class Collembola; order Entomobryomorpha; family Isotomidae; genus Folsomia; species Folsomia manolachei. Next base: position 12,930 of record JAAXNX010002473.1, read on the forward strand.
ATTGGATCAAAAAATCACTATCTCGCATTTATCCTCACTTCACTGGTCAATGCTATAAAGCCAGAGTTGATTGGATGACCCCTGACAAGGGTACACTGTGAGCAAGGCACCGTTATCACTGGAACCTCCTCTCACGGTCAGACAATGTCCGGACTTACTCACCAGTTGGAACCAAGTGTTTTCGGATGTACTCTGCAACAAGAAAAGTTTCACGTAATTGATGTCACGAATAGCTTGATGCAGTTTTATTAAAATTGTGCTTCCTCACCTTATCCGAGCGTCTCCCATACCAGAGTTGGTTTCTTCCTGTGTCACAGTCATATTGGTAGACGACCGAATCGTCCTCAGGTCATTTGTGGTTTCCTCCGTGAGACACTTGTCAGAAACTTTGGACACAACTTGAACCAATGCCGCATATTCTTTGGCGACTGGGTCGTAGAATTCGGCTTCC
>JAAXNX010002474.1:0-13380 GCA_036491905.1 Folsomia manolachei
TGAAATTTTGTACACATGTCAAATTGGTTGTTGTGAATGATTTGAACACTTTGTTAAACGCGTCAACAACAACCTACACTCTGGCTCGGGCTATATGATGCTGCACTGGAGGTTTTTGTTCAACCTGTTATCTACATAATGTATGTCGAGTAGAAGAGCGTAATAATAATGGGACCGACTAAAAATAAATAAATAAATAAAAAGTCTGTGAGATGATGCCATTCAGTCTGATTTATCATTATTCGTTTGACATGTTTTGTATTGGAGACAAAAGCGTCAATATGTAACTGCCAAATATATCGAGTGGGTGAGGTAACGATTTGAAATATCAAGTTGCTGATAAGCATAGACACATAGAACTGACCTTTTTTGGAGTTTCCGTCGTATACTTGGACACGGGGATAATATCATGAGTCTGGAAAAAAATTCATTAGTAAGTATCACTGCATATATTACAAGGATTTTGGAGTCAAGTCCACATTTTACACATGAGTTGGTTTACTGGAGGATATTCGCTAATATGACTTACTGAAAACATTTTAGCACGGTGGGTTTCTTCTCTGCATTTCTGACAAAGAACTTGTCCTGTGGGAAGTTTATTGGTTTGGTTGATTCGTTGGAGATCAATTCCAAAACAAGAGCCATTCCATTCCGGCAAGCAATTGAGTCATTTATATTGTTCAAGAGTCCAAATCCCAGCCACCAAAACAGAGTCCAACAAAGCAAATAAATGTTCCATAGGTAAAGATGCAATGGTTACGTATTGCATGGTTTTGGTTAGTTTTGTGTTGTTGTACGATTTTGGTTTGTTGATGTTCAGTTGAATGTTATTTCGTTCATGTTCAACCAATGTCCGGTTACAGATTTCGGGATTCCCAGCAAAAACCAGCCATACAAGATGGAGGAAGCCATAAAAATACAGAAGAAAAAAACATTTCGTTTATCTTTACTGCTAAAAGTGAGTTACTGTTGTGTTAGCTCGATCACTTCATGCATTGGAAACAAACGTAACGACGTGGTAGTAGTGGTCAAATGTGTATATGTATCTAAGTTTAGATAGATAGTCTGTGTCGACTATCGTGTATTTTTCAAATACCTATTTTTCTTCAGTTCGATCGCTGGGTAATGTATCGACTGCTGGTGAAATGTGAAACCAACCATTAGATAGATATACATGTATATCTAATGTGACCTTATTCCCGAATTTGTTTTTCTCGGACTGTGGTAAAGGAAACTAAACCAACCAAAACTAATCTGTGGGATTTTTAACCTAAACAAAACTGACAAGCCATACTAGTCGTAGACCATTTATACTTCATTCTGGAAATGTAATTCAATATCCGTGGTGGTTCCAACAATGTGTTCTTTGGTGTCCTGAATGGCAATAGCAACTGCTACTGATTGTACGTGTGTGAATGGTTCTGTGTGCATATGTCGGTTTGTGATGTGATCGAGTTTAGTTTATAGGACTTCGGTCGGATGAGATAAAGTGAAGTGATTCAGTGGCATTTTGCGGCAGTGCTAGTGCGGGCCTTCTTTTTACCGTCTTTTTATGTCTTTTCTCTCTTTTGTCTTATCCCACTTCCTTTGATAACCCAACCAGCCACACACTCTGTTTGTCTTGTCTCCAGACTGAGGAAAGGACTACCAAGGAAAAGGAAGAAATGGCTTGCGATGAAAATGAAAGTTGTTTTCTTTACCCAAGAAAGACCAAGCATAAAAGAATGTGAATGCATGTAGAAGCCACTGCTGCTGTACTTGTTCTGCACAATGCAATATTTCTGCCTTCTCCAACTCCGGTAAGGAACAATGAGGTCTTTTGTTTCACCACCCGGACTTTCTCTCCAGAGCAGGCATCCCATCCCAGCTACTTACCAACATTACCAACCAACTATGTAACTCTCTGTCCACTTTCTTTCAGTCCTTGTTCACCAGGAGAAAATCTCCAATTTCCGGTTGTCTTTCTTGCTGAACCCTCCTTGCTTGAAATTAGTTTTCCCTACAACCCTTTATTCTGCTCTTTCTTGCCTTGTGTTGATTTAGCAAATCGACTCCTCTTTATAAGTTTCATTCACAAGTGGTTCACTTAATAAATCCTGCCTTCGAGAGTATAAGTATTAAGAGTAACAATGCTTAATATATGCAAAAGGAAGTGATTATTTGTTACGAGTATATTTGTGTCAGTATTACATTTAAACATCCGAATAAATAACAAAAATCAGCAACAGAACACATTGCAATCCAACCAAAACATTTTGTCATTAAGAAAAACTATTTTTAGTTTGTTAAAGTTAAGAACAACACAATCTGCTTATTAAACACAGTGTTTATTAACAGCTTGGAAAGAATAGCTCATTAGCTAATTTAACAAGCAAATGTTTGGATTGTTAAATTAAGCAGTAGTATATGCAAAGTTTTTTTTCTTTTTCTACTAATCAACACAGCAAAAAACGATCAAAGTAAGGTAGGTGTTGCTGTTTCCCTTGCTAGACAAAATTTCTATACCCTAGCTAGTGTTCTTCCAATCCAACACTTGTAAAACTACAGCTTGAAAGGATGAGGGAAAATTGGCAATAAGCCTAAGCCGGAAAATCAATTTCACGTCTTTGTGAATGCTTAGTCCACAATCCCGTAAAGATAAGAAGAACGAATTACTTTCCTAAGCAAGAAAGCAAAATAAACAAAGAAAGAAAACACAAAACAAGGCATAAACGAGAGAAACTTTCACCAGTCCCGGTTACTCTAGCTTGTCCCATAGTTAAGATTTTGGTGCGTTGGTGTTAGCAGGGAGTAGGCAAAGCTGGGAAACTAACTCGTCGGTTATTTTCAGTCTTGTCCCACAAGCTCTCTCAGTTCCTATTTATTTGTGGAACGAAAACTTTCTCCTCGTCATAAAACCGACCAGACGATGTGAAAGGTGGGGTTCTACCCATCGCGATAATGTTTCTTTGAAATGGAATTCTTAAATAATAATCGTTCTCCACGTAGCAGAGCACTTGAAAATAGCATTTGGAAATGCATAGTATGCTTTCCGAATAGAAACATATATATTGTAGAAAATGAAAAATATATATCTAACTTTTTATTTTATATTCTTTAGAGGAGTTTAGTAGTGTGGGAACCGCTCAATGATTACATTATCCTATCCTATCTGTATCATTATGAGGAAAGGGGTACTGAAGTTAAATTTTAGCAGAAATGAGAGAGATGGGATGTAGAAAAGTCCATTTGGACAGTAATTGATAGAAAAAGTTCTCACAAGTACCGTTGCTTTGAATTTAGGGCTAAAAAGTTAAAAGGATTTCCGAAAATTTTTAAATCAAGGCCAGACAAGATGGGCTTAAAATAGTTAACTCTCAAAATACTTCTGACGCGCGTCACTTGATGATGAAATTTGTTTCGCAATCCACTGAACAATATGTAGGTTATTCAGTTGTACGGTAATCTTTAAGTCGTTTATTTAAGCGTCTCGTGCCTTTCCAACTACATACATCACAAAATATGCATAACCCAAATCTGCTTTTTCTATTTACTAAAAGAGTTCACGCAAATTACTGCTTGAAAGGGCATCCGCAATAAGTGATACCCTAAATTTTATGGGGCCACCTTATTTCGATTCCCACTGCGTTTAGTGAAATAATTAAGCCCGTATTTTTAAATAGCTGAAGTTCTGCTAATTCTTTACTTTACGAATTATTGGACAAAATTTTCACAAGATCTTATAAAATTTCAATATTAATATATTATATATTAATGTTAAAATTTCAATACTACCTGATCTGAATTATGCAAATATAAGTGAAGAGTTTTTGTCTTATAAACGTACCTCAAGAATCCAGAAATCGGTTCAAAATTGACAGTTTCAGCCATTTCAGAGCTTTTTGTTGTAAAGAAAACATTAAGTCCTGCGCTCTGGAGAAAACAGGACAATCAAAATGTTGATTCAAATATCTGAGAGTTGCAATCAACTGACTTTTAATATTTGTCTGTACATTGTGTCGGTTCATGTGTACTACTTTTTATGGCTACATTTTCAACTGCTTTTAATAAAAGTTTTATTTTTTTGTAATATCGGTAAAACGTCGTAAATGAACTTAATACTTGAGTCTGGTAGTTCGGACCATAAAAATATATGCTGACGAGAGTTTTCAGAGCATTAACTTTGAAATTTGTCAAGCTCAAACTGACGCGAGAAAATTCTTGGATTTCAATTTTCTGCCATTTTCATTTCATTCCAAACTATACTTTTTATTCCTTATCTCTATACCCGACAACTAACAAGAAGTAAACCAGACCGGAGTGGGTGCGGAATGTGTTTGGTTTTGGTTGGTTAACTACTACTAGTGTGCATCCAGGTTGGCCAACTGGTCGTGACATGAATGAGGACTAAATTGAGTTCGAAGCAATTTTCACAAATCGATATAATGTAAACTGTAAAGTAACAGTGGGAGAGAGCATAGAGTCAAACATCATCCGTGCCAGACAAGAAATGCAGGGATTCGAATGGCATTAACAATTTCACAGGACGCAATCTGTACTACTGCTTTTAGGTACAGATGAAAATCTGCTGTTAGATTTTATAATTTAGGAAGGAAATGGTTTGGGAGCAGATATTGGCATCTCTCACTTTCTCCCTTGGGCAATGTGGTAATAACATACATGTTTGGCATGGCGAGACTTTATGCCTGAGGTTTAGCATAGCTCACTAACTAATCAAATTGCTTTCGACCAATCCACTCAGTTTAGTTTGTTATTAGTTGGCAACCCCTTCTAAAACTATGGAATACTGCTTACGCTTCAACAATGGGAATCCAATAAAGGTTCGATTCTTCTGTTTTGGAAAGATGGTGTGTCGACCAAATCAAAAAGCCCATCACGACAGTATAGCGACATGAATGATTTTGTTACAAGATAAAAAAAAGCCCCCAAGAAATGAAAGAAAACATTTCATGAAGTTGATGCTAAGATAATAAAAAAGGCAGAATTTGAAAGGGAGTTGAATGGATACGAATAAGAGGAAAGGATTCCAATCATCGTAATGGCAAAGAACCTGTCTGTCTCCCTTACTTTCACCAATGGTAGAAAATTGGATAAAATATTTACTTCTTGATTTTACCAGGTTCGACATTCCACCAGATAATAATAAATGAAGAAATGTCACTTCGACACGACCCGTCTCCTTATCCGGTAGGACAATCTTTCTCTTTTTATTTGCAACTAGTGCTACTGCTTTCGGCAAGGTTCTAGTGAATCTGGTGGTGATGGAATCGGAAATGTCATAGGTCCAAATTAGCTTTGTTCCGTGATCATCATCGTCTGTCACTATATGAAGAATTAATTTGAAACTTGCTTTGTCCAATCAGTGCTCTGATTTATAATAAAAAAGGTACACAATGATCATATATACTCAGGAGTCTTGTATTTACTTCTAAAATTGTTTGCCTTTCCTGCAATTATTGCTCGAATATTCTCTGCACTTTTTCTAGCTAATGATTCTTACTAGAACCTGAATATCTTGTTTTATTTTGCATTTATTTTAACCTCTTGCGTACGCCATTTTGTATCTCAAAACTTCACCAGCGACAGGGAGAAGCGCTTTGGGAACCACAGAGTTATGGGGCTTTCACTACCTCACCTTTATTTTTGTACAGCGTTTGATGAAAATGACAACTCCCAAATACTTTGTGCCAAAGTTAGAAAAAATTGCAATTTAAATTTAAACATGATAGTAGTAAGTACTATAATCAACTGCCTTGGTGCATACTTTAAAACTCGAAATTTCAAAAATTTCAAACTTCATTAAAAGCTTGAGCATGTTTGAAAAATACCTGAAAGTTTTAATCCGATCTTTTTAAACATCGGCATAAGCTTACTTAAAAATTTCAAAAAAAATTCATCTTTGTAGCGTCAAATAGTTATTATTTAAATAAAATCAGTACATCACAAAAAAACAGAATTGGTCTAGCCTAGAAAATAGGATAGGAAATTAGGTATAACATAGCTGTATGTTTACGTTGAGCTAAATTTAGTTTAATACAGTTGTAATTTTACATTTTAAAAAATAAGTTGAAGCTCTCGACATTCTAGAAACTCAATTGCAACTTTCACTCATACTAAAAATATGGATCTGCTTTCATGATTTGTTGTCCAACTACATATTTTCATGATTTTCAAATGTTATACACATATATGCAATTCTAAATCATGTAAAATACTAGTATCAGTATCAGTATTTTTAATAAAAAAATGTTGAAGGAAAGTACTTTCACTCAACAACGCGGATTCTCAACTCCTCTTCACTTCCTCCTAAAAAATTTTCGACTATCTGTATACTGCCTGATGCTGATATGTTGGCACTTGTCGTTGTTTTGAACTTAACGAATATGTATCGGAGGCCTCAGCACTTGAGCAATAAACTTTGACCTATTTATTTGACAAAAGAGAGAACGACAAGCAAACGGGATATAAAAAGTGAAATGGGTTCGAAAACTCATAATATTTCCGTTCACACAGCCGTTTCAAGTTAAGGTTAGTACCAAGCTGGCTCTTAAAATTGTATACTGAATGAATATGTACTATTCAGTGAAGAGTTTTCAACATCCAGCCCAATCCAACTGAAGCACTCGCTATACTATTTTGCATTCCATTGAATTCGTGATAATAACATGACTGAGTGAAATGTGTATCATTGAAAAAGTCCCTCCTCCCCTTTCTCATATATGCGTTATCACTTTCTTTTTATATAGTAAGGAATCATGGACTTTAGATTTGCTACATGAAATCTACTTTGACGTGTCTAAGTTTATACGAAACGAATCTTGAAATTTGATTGCATCCCATCAGCCCAAAACCTGAATGGTTTAACAGTTTCTCCACATTTGGTTTCAAATGGTCTCAAATTTTGAAGAAAGAATCAAATTCCACCCGTAAATATGTATACCGCTTTTTGTATCTATTTGAGAAGATTGAAAATACGATTACTTTGCTCGTCATAACGTACCTACTATAAAAATGGTAGAAATAGATTTTGGTGTGGATATTGGCTGGCGTTCTGATCGGGGAAAGACTTGAATGAGGCAAGCAACTAAAAAGGAAAGAAGCAAGTGCGGAAAACATGTAGCACAGTCCAAATACATACACAAGTAGTTGAGATGATAGTGTGGAGTGCTTGTCATGAGGGGACAGAGTAAATATAGTGTTTGTGCCCTACTTCAAGTCAATAGCTTTCTCCAAATGCTACTCTTGCTACTGCTGAGAAGGACGTACGTCAGAGAAAGAAGAGTAAGTAACACACTTGGCAGAGCAGAACTTTTGTGTTTGTAGTCTACGAATCTGGATAGAAGGCATGACATGCTGCTGACTGAACCCCATTTTCTAACAGCCCAACCAAACTGTAAAGTAAACATTTCCACCAGTGGGGCAGTGGGGTAGAAGGAAAGAGCTAAACTCGAATCCAATCAGTATCATCCTTCTAGTCAGGAAATGCTTCACTTGAAATCAACTAGCAGTCATACGAGAGAGAGAAAGAAGGATCTCATTATTATTATCAGACCTCCACTTCTTTGTCTTCCAATCCGACTGACTACCTTGAGCTATACGGATACGCATTTGTATCAGTATTTCCAATTTAGATATTAAACAAGATATAGCAGTCTTTTCGCAGGACGTCATTTCTCACCACTGAATTTCTTGGAATTCTTACTCAACTCCCCTTCAGTCGGGGACATTTGCACACTCCGTGTCGCGACGAAGTGTTTATACGAAAGTACTTTCCTTACGGCAATCCTCTGAGAGTGCATTTTATGGAAATAGTTTAAAGGAATTATTTAGAGAGTATAAGCTGTATCACCTTTGGGTGTCATTGGAAATTCTATAAACCCTATTTATGTGTATTGCAACAAATTTTGTAACTGTTCAATGCAGTTACTGAATTTCAGTATTCCGCTTGGACTACGTTCATGTGTTACAGCCATTTATTGTTTTAACTACGCATTTTACTGATTTTTCTGCCATGAATTGTTAAATGCAGATGTGTATTTGGCTTTTTATTGATCAAGTTGATTTTTTAATAACAAACCAAACTTTAAGTCGCGTAATTTCGAATTGTGACCTATGATTTAGTCGGGAAAAATGGAAACCGAATCATGTATGCTTACTTCATAATCCCTAAATTCAGCTGTATTTTTTTTACACAAATTTTGTACTCGAGCTTTCCCCAACAATTTTTTTACTTGTAATTATGTTAGTGAGGATTGAGTTAAGAGTGCAAAATATATTTGCCCCATCACTTTCCATCCGTCCACTATACATTGCAGTAGAAATTGTTGTTTAGTGTAACTTTACAACAAAAAGACTACTATTATGCACTCTGTTCTTGTGCCAAATATTACAGACTTTTCTTGTCTTACTAAAAGCTTTGATCAGATTGGATTTCAATGTGTCGCTATGAATCAATTATACTTGGAGGGTTTGGCAAAATTTTTACAAGAGGAGTGGTCCCAGAATGTGCGAGGGAGCAATTCCTTGTTTTATTGTTTTTATTTTTTTCGACTTTATAGAAAACACGAGATATAAGTGACCAGTATAACTTAGGTGCCTAATGTATAATGGATTGTAATAATGAGTGTATTTGTGTATGTCGTCAAAATATTATGTGTGGCAGAGTTTATACGCACATGCATGTAAAAAAATGTAGAAGAATGAATAAAAAAGTTTAGTGCGTACCACACGTATTACAATAATACATTGGAGCCCTATTCTTGTTATCACAGTTAGCACATGACGGGTGGATGTTGGGCGAAGAGTGAAGAAGAAAACGCAAAAGGTGATCCGAGGGTGGGCCAGATCCGTCTTTTAAAGCTGTTGGTTTCCTGTGAATTTCACAAGAGTTTTAGTATTAGAATTAAAATGTCAACCAAGAATAATTATATTTTATGCTAATGAAACAACCACATTAAAGGACCTTCTCTCTTTATAATTTAAGTCGTTTGCCAATACTGGATGTTATTTTAATTCACTTCAAAACATTTATTTAACATTTGTGATCCGGATGAAATACACGTTTGATCTTTCTCCAGTTCAGTTGCCAATTGTATTACTGATGTGGTTACGAATATTAATTCCCAATTCATACTATATCAGCTTGGTGTTTGATGATTAGATGTGTGCTCTTTTGCACGCTCTAAATTGAATTTGAATCGGATACATTAAGCACCGTTATAAATAATGGGTCGTTAATTGTGAATGCCTTTAGCATATTTCCGCTTTCTCCTTATGTACAAAGTGTGAGCAGCCAAATCCGAGAACATGACATAACAAGCCACGTTACACTATATTACACNGCATATTTCCGCTTTCTCCTTATGTACAAAGTGTGAGCAGCCAAATCCGAGAACATGACATAACAAGCCACGTTACACTATATTACACCATTTACATAACAACTCAGAACCATATACGTCAATGTGTTGATATATGTATGCACGTTTAATTAACCTGATCCAGTGGTGGGAATTGCTGTGAGAGTAAGCCGACAAATATATACCGTGAACTTTGAACGCCTTCATAATATTCCACACTCCACCATTATTAAAGCACTGACAAACGTGTCAGTCTGCATATAATAATGAAGAGATTCGTTAATCCGTTCCGTTAGCCATTTCAAGCGAAAGTTTAAACGAAGAAAGTTGGTAATTTTATGTTTACTTTTGAATTTCAGAATAGCCTTTCCAGCCTACGTAATTACGTTATGTAAACTGTAACTGTGCCAGTAACATCGTCATTCTGCATTACGAGCATTCATCCTCTTCCGATTCTTTGCTTTTTCTAACTTTTCAATATTTACAAAACTTTTTGTGTGAAAAGACCCAATTTGTATAATGTCATCCATCCATCCGTTGGCGTCATTGCTCAATTCTGTATGTGCATCACACATCCCCCTTTGGCATCCATTTAAGAAAGAAGAAAAATAGGATGGTAACAATTTCTACTCCTGCAAAAGAATAGTTTGTTTGTAAAGGGAAAGCACATAATAATATGAATTGTGTTAGTTGGCTTGTTGGCTGGCTCTGGCTAGAGCTGAATGGAGGAGGGTGGGTTGGGTTGGGCAAATTGCCTGACAAGTTGAAAGTTCACGAGCAGAGTTACTTTACTTTAGGAAGAGCAACGTAAAACATAGCATTACAACAAGGAAACATTTGCAATAAAATTCAGTTTTCCGTCTGTTTCATCCCACGCCATTTAATGTTTCTTTATCCATCGCCAAATGCTCTCCTAAAATGCAGAGTACGAATGTAAACTAGTAAGTGTAATGTAGACGACTAGTCTTGTACTTTGGGATGGCGAAAATACTACACGCTCGCCATTCTCTCCGGCTATAATACTTTTCCAGTGTATTTGGCCTGTGGCAAAAACATCACTTAGAAAACAATATTTTTCCTCGATCCAAAATCCACTGATCTACCCGATTCACTTATTATTGCTTTTACTCTGGCTTTCTCTTCCTCTCCAGCCTTCTTTACCAGTCCTGGCACAACTTCTCACACAGATAGAAACCCAGATCAGATCTCTCCAAATGATAAATGTTATGTTTTTGTTATAACTTTTTCCATTCAGATCTTCTTTAATAAATATCGTAAATCAAGAGATTCCTTTGCAAACGAGCAAGCCGAGGAAGGAAAAGAGTCACAAAAAGTGTCTGATTGATTCCCTTTCGTATTAAAGGATAATCTCCCTGTCCTAGGGCTTATTCGGGCCTGAGTACAGACCTATGCATGTCGGACAGAATGACTAGTGGATGGGGTGACTAAAATAGGAAAAGAATAAAGCAATTCAATTTTGTTGCTGCACACTTTACGGAATAAAGTGACAGATCAGATTTGCCTGAGTGAGCGGAAGGAAGCAATCAACTCGTGCTCTGCATGCTAGGTAAGGACAGAGAAAGTTCAGTTGGTGTTGGTTGACACTGTTGCAGGCAGGCACTGGTTGGTTGTTGTGTTTGTGCAATGAGATTTGTAATTCAAGCGAAAATGCTCAGTAATCCTGGAAATCCATACACAAATAGAAGATCTCAACTCGTTTCTTGTTTCCTGGTGTGCTGTTCTAGCCCTGCCTGCGTCATAAGTATGTATAGAATACTAGAAGAGCCCGTTGGAGTTGGTCGAGAATAAAGGACAACATATTAAGTTCTAAATTTCATTAACTTGCAACATTATTCTAGATCACACTGCAGTAAATTACTTCCACCAACACCATTTTGGCCCATGTTTCCACTTTCTTCGAACCATTCCACGGGTTATAAGCTACTGCTTTCTCCTCCAGTGTTAAATTACAGCGCATCCACCCACCATTTCCAATTTCCTCTACCAGTAATTTCTTTTTCGTCTTCTGTTATTATGGTTTAATGCAAAGTGGTACATGCATCCATAGTCCCACATGTTTTTAGCCAATTCGCTTAAGATCGTAGTTGTGTGGAACTTTTTTTAACCAAATACAAATTCTCAAGTTTCCACATAAAACATAAGCCAAGCCAACGGAATTTGTGACACTCAAAACCAACTTTATTCCCTTCTTTATGCCTGGCCGAAACGCCCTACTGTCACCTTGCTACTTCTGCTAATACTACAGAAATTAATACACGTTTCCTTGTTTAAATAGATATATACGTCGTATGCGGACTTTGCAGTGGGGTAGTATACAAGATGATTTATGTGTACTTTGTATGTAACACGCAAAACTTAGAGTATATTTTATTTGTTTGATCCAGTATTCTGGAAAATTCACGCATCTACCCAAAAAGTGAAACACATAACCATACCATGAGTATTTGTAACACATTCCCTAAAGAAGAATGGAGAAATCGCATCGTGATTACTTTCTTCTACGGCAGCAGATTCCTGTCTTTGTTTATTGCTCTGAATGTGCCAGAAACATGCACCATCCATGAGCTTGGGTTTCCAAAAGTTGGCAGTTTTTAGAACAACAGGATATTGCAAACGCAAAACTTGTATGGTTCGATGGATTACATTGTCCTTAGCAGGTACACATACGTACCTAAAAGTGAATAACAGGAAATATCTCATAATCTGAATATAACTTCCAATTTGAATTTCAGTGATTGCGACTGGGTGCGGATGGTAGAGACAATTCAAAAGTTGTCGCTGTAAATATTTTGCACCCCTAAATTCCATTATAAATCGTTCATCCTACTAATATCAGGAAATGATGTCCATGAAATTTATTCAATTGGCAAATGCGTCGTCGTCAGCAGAAGCGTCAGCCTCATCTCTCTTTCTATTTTGGGACTAGAATATTGGCAGCAGTGCATGATCAGACCACAAGTCATGATTTGAACTGCTAATCTCGTTCAAAGGAAATTGCTAATTTCCTCTGAACACGAGGTACAATTGACATAGACATATATTACAATATGTGGAGCACAACATTTTACTTTTGAATTAACAGGCTCACTGTAAATGAAGTAGCTCGATGTTAGAGACTTGTTGGATAGAGAGTTTATAAGCAAGCTCAGGCCAAGGCCATTTTTTCAAAGCATTAATCCTATATAATGAATCCATAAGATTAGTTTTATTCCATAGCCAATATCGCACTTTACATATGTACAACAGACTTGGAGTATTTGTTCAAATATCTGGGGAAGTCACCTGCTGAAGAAATTCGCCAAGAAATTTTAATACAGCTCTTAACTTGAAGAAAAACAAAGAGAGCAAACCAAGAGAAATAATTAACTCTGTTCGCGATTTCCTTAACAAATTCAAAGCCTACATTGGAATTCTCTGGATGATAACTTCACAAATCACCAAATCCATTGTTTTGTTCGTTGGTTATTAGACTCGAGAGAAATGAAACGTTCTGCTCCACCAAACATAAACCTGTGCTAATTACAATTCCGTTGAATCCAAGGTAGTTAGGTCTAAGTTGATTGAAATCATGCGGAAAGTTAGTAAATATTGCTTCCCTACTAGCAAGATCGTAATTATTACAAAACTAGAGGCAAATTACTATGACTCAGTTGAATTTAATATCTCATAAAGTTGTCTATTCGCGAGATCCATTCATAACATCATCTTATTTGCAGTTGAATGAATTTTTCATTACGATTTTCAGTATCTTTGTTTAGATGGTCGTGTTTTTATTTCAAATGATTTGCATATGTGGATTTGGCAGATCGTAGCCAATGAAGATTATACAAATGAAATGCGAAACTAAAAAAAGTTTAATTCAGTTAAGATGAATATAGCATTCGCAACTCAGCCCTACTGTTAGTGTTACGGGACGCCTAACCTCGCGATAAGTTGAAAAGACCACTTGACAATTCAAACTACTTAGGCCGTTCACCGTAGTGGGGGTTGCAGCAATGTA